>JASDQU010334535.1:0-12708 GCA_032191745.1 Picea mariana
TTTCTACATGGATATGTTGATTCAGATATGGAAGGTGATAAAGACAGCAGGAGGAGCACCACAGGGTATGTTTTTACTATAGGTGAAACAACAGTAAGTTGGATTTTGAAACTGCAAAAGGTTGTTTCACTTTCAACAACAGAGGCTGAGTATGTTGTTTCTATAGAGGCTAGTAAAAAGATGATTTGGTTACAAAGGTTTATGGAGGAATTGGGAAAGAAGTAGGAGAATAATAGGTTGTACTGTGACAGTGAGAGTACAATTCATTTTGCAAAGAACCCAACCTTCCATTTGAAGACTAAGAATATACATTTGAGGTACCACTTCATACAATCCACCTTGGAAGATGGATATTTAAAGTTGGAAAAGATACACATTATCCATAATCCTGCAGACATGTTAACAAAGGGAGTAACTAGAGAGAAACTGAGTTCCTGCTCAGTTTCAGTTCGTCTTCAAGAATGAATATGAAGATGAGAAATTTTCTAGGTCCAAGAAGGTTCAGAGTCTAGCATATACAATAGTGGTGGAGTTGTTGAGATTAGTCTCCAAGTGGGAGATTGTTGGTTGTGGAGCTTGATTATCTTCCTGATTCAGAGGTCTTGTGTTTTTCAGCCATGTTTATACCCCATGAAGACTTTACACCGCATAAGTATCTACACTCTTCCACATGGGGGAGTGCATAGGGTGGGGTACCCCCTCTACGAGGTCTAGGGGGGCTATCCCCCTAGCTAGGGGGTTCAGGGGCAAGCGGGCCCCCGAAGGAAAACTTGCCCTGTAAATGTATATTGTAATTTCATTGTAAATATGGACCGTTCATTATAAGGTTGCAAATATAACGGTAGAAATTATGTTAGGATTTTTTTCCCTATAAGGAAACCCTCTGTTATGAGGGAAATGTATTGTGGTTATGAAACATAGCGAATATTGTATTATGAGACGAGAGACAGGAGAGAAAGAAGAGGAATTATAGCGCGTTTGTTGTAGGTTATATCCCTTCATATGCTGGATAATAATAAAGGAAGGACCTGGAAATTTCTCTGGTGGACGTAGCCCACACTAGGTGAACCACGTAAATATGTGTCTCTATTCTATTGTGTATTATCTGTGTTTTGTTTCTTCATTTTTTTTTTATTGCTCCATGGTCCTGTTTTTCTAACAGAAAGCATAAATTAGCTAATGATCATGGAGGAAGATAGGATTCTAGCAGGGTTTCACCAAGAATTCCAAAAAGAAAGGGACAAAGCTTGGCATGACAAACATATCAAGAGAAAGGATTTCAAGGAAGGAGACTTAGTCTTGGTGTATGACAGCAAGTCCCTTCAGCACCCAAGAAAAATTAGAATGCATTGGTTAAGACCTTACGAAGTAAATACTATCACAAATGGGGGAGATGTACAGTTGAAGTATTTAGGAGGAACATAACTTAGACGGATGATCAATGGGATTCGACTGAAGCTGTATAGGGATATTCCACCTCCTGACACTTGAAAAAAAAATAGAGGAGATATTGCGTCGGACATCAAAAGATGACAACAGAGGCATAATGAGACATAAAGAGAATGAGTGTGCAAAATCATAAATGCTAGCATGTCGTAGAAAAGGCCAATGGTCACTACAAAGCAGGAAATAGTCGGAAAGAGGAAACAGTGGGAAAGACAGATACAACAAATAACCGCCAACGGACAACGACTATCAAACTTATATGACAAAAATGGCTGACACGATGATGCATTAATCACGCCATCTGGAGACAAAAAGGGAAATCAATGGAAAGTACGCAGGAAGCCCTAGTTCAATTAAAACACAAATTGGGTAACACCTCCAAGAAGCTTCACACGATTCCTATATAAGCTAATATGAGGGATTGGGAGGTTATTGAGAAATTAAGAGAAGAAAAGAGAAATATACTATACAGATTCGAGAGCGAAGTTTGCAGACATTGTACAGGCCACTAAGATCGACGAAAATCACCGTTAACACCATGGCACCACCCAAACAGGGAGAACCAATCCATACTGAAAAATGACCCAGAAGCAACACCAGATCCACACCGCAAGCACATGGAAGCGAACAACAACCAATTCAGCCTCCAAAAGTCATCAATGTGGATGAAATCCCATCGCCTAATATGGCACTAGGAAGCCCCACACTCATCGTGGGGGAAACCCAACAAACAACACCATTGGGCATGGACATTGACGTGCCAGAAGGGGAACATGGAAAATAGGTTGAGGACGTAGGAAATCACTCGCACCCTGAGAACCCTGAACAAGCCCCGAGAGTTAACAAGATGGTCTCGAACTAGGAAGAAATGACCTTGCCAGAAAGGTCACACAAAACCATGTAGGAACAACCATAGGGGGGAACAGTGGAAGATGTCACCGACCGAGCATATGAGAATGAAAAAAAGATAACAATTGAGGCTATAACCTTGAGTCAGCCACCATAGTGGAAGGAAAAACATGCAGTACCAAGGTCACCACGCAGGTAGGCCACCACAAACATTATCTTGTCGTGCATTCCAGAAGTGGTATGTATTGCAAGCAATACGTTAGGCCACATGGAGAAATTAAGGTACTCAGACCGTGATGTGATGGATACAGACAAGTTCCCATGGTTTTCCAAGAAAGTTTACCTATAGGCTGTGGGTATAGGATGCTTTGGTGAACCAATCAACCAACCATTTCGGTGGGCAGTCAAACTGGACAAAAATGAGATTCCAAGCTTGTTGGACATCCTGCACTTTGGGAGGGGCCAATAAAAAAACAATTGAGTCAATAAATTGATGGTAGTCACCCATGGAGGATACCTATGGCTGGAACATATCATCTCATTAGACTTAGATCTCATTGCATACATCATAGGGTTACCATCACGTGGGGAGGAACTTGCGTAGCTCCTTGAGGACAAGACGAAGGATAAGGACCCCAACCGAGGAAATGAAGAAGAAGTATGGTACCGAAAGGGGGTCGTGTGGAATCATAATCAAGCGTATTAGTGATGCCATGAAAATTATGGCATGAAAATTACTCATGAAATACCACAAGGAGGAATTCCTTGTCAGGGTTGTTGTAGCTATATCAAAGTGTGCGGAAGGCACCACACTCAGTTGGTCCCCATATTTTCTGAATCTGTTCCTAGAAGACTACAAGGATGCAGAAGATCTAGGGATAGAATTTCACTATTCATGGCTACTCATCCCGATAGCCTTGCTCAGATGGAAGGAGCCTAAGTATTCATTATTTTCCACAATACCCAATCCTTGCCATGCAACGTGATACCTATCATTGGAGTGCACTTAAGACCCCAAAAATAGAAAGGAAAATGCATCCATATTCGAAGGATATCACACCTACCTACAAGAGAGCATTGCCAACACTTGGCATGTTACACCGGAAATGGTTGCACAGTATCAAGGCATAGCCAATTTCAAAGCAACTAGGCATGCAATGTGGATCCATGCATGGAAGGATCTCGACAATCAATGGCTACAACTATGTTACTGCATCAAGGAGGTGAACATAGAGATGGACATCAAGTATTGGGATGATGAATGTAGGATTCCAGTCCTGAATCAAGAAATGCCCGCGGGTATGGAGGAAGAGGTAGGAAAGGGACATACACTTGCCGAAGAGATAACAGTTCGAAAGAAGCCAAGGACAGATCAGAATAAGGTGCAATATAAAAAAGGTGGGGCATCCAATAAAGGTACCCAGGCGGAGATGGAGAACAACACATAGACACCACAGTTATAGGAGAAATAGATTGAGACAACACAGGGAACCACATCAAGTGCTACTCAATAGGAGAAAGGCTAGACTAAGAGGCCATTCATCCAAATAGGGGGTGCGTGGAAGAAAGATAAGGCACAGAGAATGCCACTAGAATACACAATCACGGAGGATGATCCAGACCTTTTGGCCCAAATAGTTCAAGATCACATAGTGGAGGATTTTGACAATGCTCAGTGCCAAAGGGACAAGATTGAGGAGGAGCTAGAATACATGAGGCATCTCCTCCATCATATCAAAGAAACACAGGGGGGCGAAAAAGTCATAGAAGTAGTCCCATCAACATTACAGGTGGGAGGCGAGGTTGGATCAAGTGAGCAGGACATGATCCAGATAACAGCACAACCAAGATCGACATTTCATGTTACACCCAACATGTTGCGCATGGATGAAATCATGGGGCAGACACCCCTGAAATATTTTTCCTAAATACAATTGGGAGTGATGCGGATACCAACCAAGGCCTTGTATAAACTTCAAGTCAACATCACATAGGAGGTACAGTCACACGCACGCATAGACACAACGAAATTTCAGTATACAAAGGACAATCGAGATGAGTTGGAATTGGTACTCGAGCAGGATAACCTCGAGACCAAAGATGAAAAATACCATGCGGATAGGATGGAGCAGGAATTGGTCGTAACCTATGAAAAAATCCAAAAGAGCACGCGGATGAAAGAACTCATGGTGACATAGAATATTGATCAAATTGTGTAGAAAATCGATCAATACTGGCATGAGATTGAGCATCTCTAAGAGAATATCATACCTACCACTCCACCAGAGGTGAAGGTGAAGAGGAAGAAGGAGGCAACAACATAGATAAAGGAGATAGAGCAACAAGTCTATGAAGCAACCGACTTGTTCGAGAAGGAAACAAGATATGGACGAAGCTGTAAGAGGATCAATAGGTCTGGGAGTGGGACCAGAAATAAGAAAGGATAAGTGAATCTATCCAGGACTTCAAGCAGAGGCATAAGACAATGTCGATCACCTAGCATGTCAGAGGAGCATAGGATATGAAGAAGCTATAGGTAGAACTTATAGTTGTGTAGACACAGAAGAAGGAGCACCAAGCTCAAATGGAACCACCCCAGGAGTGGGTAGCATAGGTCATTGCGCAGGTAGAAGATGCAAAGAAGAATATGGCACAAACTCAGGCAGAGTGCGCAGGGATGATCAACAACATGATTGCAGTGTAGGTATTGGACGTACTCAAGAAGAAGACCATGCAGTCCCAAACATAAGAAAAGGAGCTCACAGAGAATTTCCAGATGATCGCAGGAGAGATCGACGAAGCGCACAATGATTAGGTAGCTTGGGACGAGCCACATGTCAATGTTGGGGGATTATTGAATGTATGCTGAATCAGAAAGAAAATCTATTTTTGGAGGAGAAGCATGCAAGAGGAAAAATACAACTGGAAGGAAAAGAAACATGCACACATGCATGGAAGACCTAATGACGCTACGGTTAGGGTTTTTGTAATACATTGTAATGGCTGGTGAGATGAAGATATAAATAAGTAGTACTTAGGAGAGAGAGAGGGGGAACCAGAAGATATAGAGGGACAAAAGGAGAGAGAAATTTAAGAAATGTATGACTCATTCAGCTAGTGAGCTAAGGAGTGAGCGACTCGATCCTGAGGGTTATATCGCAGGCTGAGGAGCCTAGTGCGGTCTAGTCATCCTCACAGGGATAGAGGAGCTTGTGGGAGAGAGGAGGAACTAAGTCTATAACCATGGGTGGCATGATATCTTTCTAAACTACAATAAAATATCGAGAGCTAAATCTTTGTGGATGTACCCCAGGAGGGGGTGAACCACGATAACACTATGTTATGTGACTATATGAATGTGTCTTTGTGTCTGATTAGTTGATGAATTTTGAATGAATGAAGTAACTAAGTAGATTTGGTATTTTACATGCATGCATAGAATAAATGTTATAACTAGATGTTAAATGTACTGAATAAAGGTTACGATACACAAACACAGATCTCGCTCAATCTTAGGCTAAAAACACCTGAGTATTTTAGCCACTCATAGAGATGTCTCAGGTGAGACTGTGCAGTGCACTCTATGTATTGTGTTTCATTATGGTTTACCAGAGGGGTCAATAGACTTTAAGGGATTTTGTTGGGAAGCTTCTTAGTTATGAACTAGGGTCAAACTATAAGGGTCAATGAGAAACATAATACCCCATAAGGAATCCTCAAGACTAGTAGAAGACTACAATATAGATAAAAGGTAAGCCAAAAGAGGTATGTTTTCAATAACTATGTCCATTACCATGCTCTTGGCTAAGATTTGTGCCAAAGTAATACACAAGTCTTTGATAAGACCTATGCTTTTTACTTTACTTAAATCAAAAGAATATAAATCCTTGTAAGGTCTAGTGATATCAAGTCCTAATTTCTCCATAGCATCCTTAGGCATAAGGTTGTGAAAAGAACCAGAGTCTTGCATGGGATTGTGCAAAGTTTGTCATGAATATTTAAACTAATATAAAAATGAGGTACAACACCACTTTCATATTTTCCATCAACTTCAGGCCCAAATAATAACTCTGGTTAATCATCAAAAATGTTTATTGTATATGTTCCCATTCTTGCTGCTATGTTCAGAGCTTTTATCACTTGTGATCTATAAGCATTCTTATTCATTAACTCTGTTAGAGGAATATGTATATTGATTTTAGCCAATTCACTTTCCAGGATGAATGAGGTTGGAGTTTTATTTTGATTAGGGAGACCTTATTTCTCAACAACATTATTCTGTGAAGTATATATAGGTTGATTGGTGGAGGGAACATCAATTTGAGTTGTTTTTTATACATATTCACATGTTCTTTTGGTTGGAACCTCTGATTGTTTCTTTTGGGTGATATCAATAACTTTCTTGGCAGGTGTATCTGTTGTCTTTTTAAAGTTAGAAGCTTTCTTAGTTCGATTATCATTAGCCATCTTACTTCTCAGGTTGTACTTCCTATGAACTTACATTATTGCATTTTCAAAATCTTGTTGTTCTAATTCCTCCTCATCAACTTCAATTTTTGAAAGAGGGAAAAGATCATGTTCTTCTTGGGTAAGAAAAATAGAATTGTTATAATTTATTCCCATAGATTAATGTGAACATCATCAAGTCCCTCAATTGTTTATTCCTCTTCATCAACATAATTTTCATAGAAAGGAGGTCTAATCTGTTGATCCCGGCCTCTTTGTTCCCTTTTTTCTCTAGGTTCTCTTTGTCTGATTTGGGGTGGATTTCTCCTAAAATTAGGATTTTTTTATTTCAGGAGTAGGTTGATTTTCTCTTGGTGGATTCCTATCAGCGATTTCTAATCTTTCCATCATTCTTTCCATAGTTTTGACTAAGGAGTCTATTTTAGCATCAACAATGGAAGTAGATGGTTCATCTTTTATAGTTACTCTCCTCTTTGTTCTTTATCTAGCTCTCTTAGCTAACAGATTTACCTCTACACTCACAACACATATTTGCATTTCTTCCAACTTTGCAGGGTTTCTCTCTCTCAATTGATAGGACATGTCAACATCAAAACCATCAGGGAACTTAATCAAAACTAAGCCTTGAGGAGGCTTAATGTTTGTTGGAATTGCATTGTAAATGTTGTTAAATATAGTGCAATAATCTTGTACACTTTTCCTTGGTTTATTTTAATACTTTCATATTCAGATAATACTTGAAGTGGATTTTTCATAATTTCCCATATATTGAGAAAAGATTGGTGAAAGGAAGTAATTTCATTAAGGCTAGCAGTTGGTAAGGCTTTGAACCATTTCCTAACTTCTCCATTTAAGCTTTGGGAAAACAACCTCATTTTGACATCTTCCTCATCTACTTCTTCTAAGTCAAAGAAGTCATTCATCTTGTCAACATGTTGTTGTACAGTCATACTTGCAGTGCCATCAAATTGATGAATCCTAGTTTGATAATCCTGGGGCATATTGTGTAAGGTAGCATCCAAAACAAGGGAATCATATCTTGTTTCCATGATTGGTGGAGGAGGATGGATAGCTAGAACTCCTATGACAGTCTAGATGGTAACCTCTAAAATTGTTGGAGAAGAAGTGGAAGATGTGGAAGAAGTAGGGATGGAAGATATAGGATGAGTTAATTGAGGATTGATAGAATATACAGAGATGGTCAGGGCAGAAAGTTCAACAGACTATTGGATGTAGGCTTTGTGCAAAACTTGATTAAAGTCTGAGGCTAGATCTTGTAATTTTTCAAAATCTTGTAGGATTTGTTGATCAATATTTGATCCAAGAGAGTGTCTTTCAGGTGTACTAGGTTGGAGGATCGCTTGATCTAAAACTATGTCATCCACAAAGCTACCAAATTTGGTTCTGAAAAGGATATTCTCAAATGGTAGATCAAAATGGATGTCTTGGATTGTGAAAAACTCTTCTATAAGAGAGGTTGCTCTAGGAAGAGGACTACTACTCCCTTGACTTTCTGTTGTACTTATTTTTCTAATCAATTTTTCAGGGTTATCTACTACTTTTATAGGTTCAGGATGAGGGTGAGATCTGGTGTGAATTCTTTTTGGAGCTAGAAATTAAAACTTAAAAACCTAATTAATTATTTACAAATTTTTACAACCTCTGAACATTTATCTCTTGAAATTTAGATCTTTGATTGTTCAGAAATAAATTTTTCTTACTTAGGGAAGACAATTCATAAAGTTGGAAATTTATTTCAGTTCCCTAGTATGGTCGCGACTATGTTGTCACTCTGTAATTTCCAGAGGTTAAAGAAGAAATTTACATAGGCAACTACCAAACCACTTTGGAAGCTGGGATCTATCCCTGCCAGCTTCAGAGAGGGATCTCTCTATCAGATTTAGATTTGTTTGAGTTTTAAATGTTAGGATAGTTATGACAGTTCGAATTTTGTTAGCTTGTTTGAAATAATTCACTAAAATAATGCTTAAATTTCCATTGGGCTATGGGATCTGTACTTAAAGATGAGGATTAGATTCAGATTTTTAGAAGGTTGTCTCCACAGGGAAGGATAGTAAGACTTGTCCATATATTTAGATTAAATGGAATGAATAATAGGGAAAAAGGGGAAAGTGCACTAAGCAGAGGAGCAATTAAGAATTCCTTCACTCAATTTCATATGAAAACATACAGATCATTAAAAAACCAGAGACATAGTATATGAAATAAATTTTGTTCTTTTGACTTTCTTTTAATTATTAAAATTGGAAATACATGATATGATTATAGAGAATGAGAAAACATTTTACAAATAAAGAAATACATCACCGATAATATGACACAAGAATCATGTGAATAATCCTATTTTATTACTAGTCGATCTTTTAAAAAATTACACAATAGCTCATTGGTGCAAAAATCAACCCATTCTACTTCGAAGGGAGAAGTATTTATAAAACTATTTACATCATATCCTATCATTAATGATCAGGATATTATGGAGGAATATCTAACTAACTAGATCTCTAGAATACAAAATACATGGATTTGCTTATTTTCTTGGATCCTTTGTGTTGATTTGGTGGAAGTGGTTGGTGACTCATCTCTTTGACTTTGGTTGCTCCATGTTGACTAGAACATCAAAATTGTCTCTACTCAAGTAAAGTACATAGGTCTTCCCACCTCTTTTTACTTGCGATGGAAATATTGAGTCATTTCCTGTATATGTCATCAGTACACTTAGAAAAATTAGGCTTAGTGATGAAGATATGCTTAATCTCATGCTTAGTATTCAAGTCCATTTATAGTGTCTCCAGGAAAGCTTTACCAATAATGCTTCTTTGTATCCCTACAAACATTGAACTGTCCTTTGCCACTGCACTAATTTTTTGTTTGTAATCTGACATAGTGATCATCTTGGCATTGAGTAATAATAATCCAAGAAGACCTTTCTTATGTAGCACTTCAAACTTACTGGAAAATATCTTCACACCTATGTCCATCACTTGGGCCTTTTATTCTAGCTGCAACATCAATCATTTCTTGGTCAGGACCTTCTTGATATCAAGGATGGTATATGTTTTGTCCTCAATTTATAGTTCTTCTAAATGCTTCTTGTTCTTGGAGTTTAGAAATATGATAATTTCACTGGCCTCTATGGGTATTTCTCCTAAATATTGCTTGATGATTTCAATTTCTCCTTTGGCCTTTTGTACTAACACATGATGTTCAAAGATAATCTGTATGGATGGACATATTTCTAACATTGACTTGTTGACATCTACCTAAATATTTTCCTTATCTTGGGCTAAGGTTTTTGCCATGAAAGTCTCTTTATGCAATTGTTATAATTGTTGGCTAATCCTGGTGACTGGCTTGGAACATTGACTTCAATTATTGCAAATTATTTACCTCTTCCTGTATTTTTCTTATCTCTTCTCCTTGGATGGACATGTCTTCCATGGATTTTACAAGTTTGTCTGAGGCATCTGAAACTTATACTTGAATTGTTGATGGAATTTTTGTTGATGTAGATGCTACTGCTGTTCTAATTCCTGTCAGAGGGACTACCTCCAATGGGATCATGGCCATATGCACATTTTGATCCTTTTCCTTTATCAGTTTCTTCATTTATGCTTCCATTTAACTTATCTGTTCATTTTGTTCCATGATAAGCTTCAACATTTCTTCTTTGTGGCCTTCAGTGTCAACCACTTCTTTGGCTTGTGAATCTTCTGTAGTTGGAAGCTTTAGCTTATTTCTCAGAGATGATATATAAAAATTATTCTTCTTCAATAAATCCTCTGCTGAATTGACATTTGTTGGGTCATACGTAATCTTTAGCACCAATTCTTCTAATGATTTGATTTTGTTGTCCTTGTCCAAAGAAGAGATTTTATCCAACTTCAATTGGGACTAAATGTTGTTTAGGGACATCTGCAACTTTGAAGAAGTCATTGAGGTGTTTGTAAAGGTAGAGAATATCATCTCTCATATCTACCTATGCATATCCATCTAGTCCACTAGATGGACATCCTTTACATCAAACTCAAAGGAAATCTTCTTATAGTCTGTAGTTGTTTTGGGATGAGGAACTTGTGCTTGCAAGAATTTCGTTTGCATTCTTCCTCTCTGTGTGTCAAAGGCCAACAATAGCCTGTGTTGAGAAGTGGAGGTCTGCTTCCAAAATTGATCATAGGTGTTTTTGTTGAGAAACTCATTTATTTTCTTGATCTGCTTGTACTTGTCAAAAATATTTGACTATGTTTTCTCATTAGATGATTCAGCTGTCAGAGTAGTGTATGTTTTTCTTTGAGATGATAGTGATGATGTAGACACTATTAAATGAATATATGAGAAGGTTGAATTATGTGGTCGCTCCATGACTATGGTGGACTACATTTCTCCTTCCTTGAGAAGATCTAGTGCATGACGGGTCTTGGCCCTCTTTCTGTAAACTTGGAAATCCTTAGTTGATACCTCTGTGACTGGAGGAGAAACCTCCTTTCTTTCTCTCTTCTCTGTTTTCTTTTGAGGTGTGTTGATATGTGAAGTAGTGATAGGGGCAGGATGTTCTTCTATTTCTATAAATGTGTTCTCCTCCCATTCTGTCTAGTTCATATACTTCTCCACCTCTAGATTCTGTATGTGAGCATAAGGAGTGCTCCTTTGTTTGGCTCTAAGATATGAGATGAAACCAAATAGGTTGTAATACCAAGTGGAACTATGAGTAAACCTTATCTATTTCAAGAGGTTATCTGCTTCTTCTCCTATTGATTTGTTGTTGTAGATGAAAGGGGAAATTTGAGTCTTGATTCTGAGCTATTGTTTCTTATTTGTTGCAATGAAGTGGATTTCATCTGAGTTCACCATATGACTTATGTATTCTAGTGAAAAAATTATAATAGGGAGGTATTTGGGAAATCTATAAGGTGGAAGCTCACACCCATACACTCTTATCTCTGTGTGGTTTTGGTATAAATACGAGTCCCCTGTCTTGGATAGATTAGAGAGGTGAAGGATTCTCTGAATTTCTTCATTGATCCTTGGATATGTGTTGTTGTTTAGCATGAAAAATATTAGGTTGTAAAACTGGTCTATGAAATCC
The DNA here is from genome assembly GCA_032191745.1 of Picea mariana. Lineage (NCBI taxonomy): Eukaryota > Viridiplantae > Streptophyta > Pinopsida > Pinales > Pinaceae > Picea > Picea mariana. The sequence goes on from JASDQU010334535.1 coordinate 11,870, forward strand.
TTGAAACTATACGTTGCTGAATTTTTCCTCACCAATGAGGTCCATGAGGTCACTGACTGTGGGTTTCCTTCCTGGTTCAATTTATGAAATGCACATGGAAAATTTTCTGACTGAAAAATCAAGAACATATAAACCAAGACTGAGGAATATTTGAACATTCCTTCAGTTCGAAACCTGAAAAGCTGATCATGAATGTTATCAACCAAAAATTGACTAAAATTAAATTTAATTGTGGCTCTTTATTCTATGGAAAAGATAGATAGAAAGTCTAAAATGTTAATGTTTATGCCATTATTATAGTTCTTTGCATTTCATTAGATAAGAGAATAATAAGAATAGGATCACTAAGAAATACACATTCACAAGAGACACAACATTTATCTTGGGAAACCCTCTAGGGGAAGAAAACCCAACAAAAAATTCTTTATCATAAATAGCTTATACAATGTTCAAGAGATAACTCAAACCAATATAGAAAGTCCTCCCCAAGAGATGCGCCATTCTTCTTCTCCTCTCTCCAACTTGTAATTGCATCTTGCCTCATAAGAGAATGAGCAAGTAAGTTGTGTCTAAGAAGTGAGGCGCTAGCCTCTTATTTATATCAATCTAGCACGTGTGAAGAGTCACCATCTGGTAGGGCCGACCTCTCACTCTGGGTGGGTAAACCCACCTTTAATTAATTCTTGCTCTTCCATTATAACTACTAGGGCCGACTTCTTATTCAGCACTTTGTAATTGTACGATGACCAATCTGCAATAGGGGATTTGCTCCTTATACAATTACCGACATGATTAATCCTCAATGGGGATTAATCCAATAACAATAATAATAACAATGA
>JASDQU010334536.1:0-12708 GCA_032191745.1 Picea mariana
TGTCACTTCTGCTGATCAATTATTAATAGAAATACTCCTTTCCCGTCCTATTGGTATCTTGCAAATATATGATTATTATCCATGGGCATGTTTGTAATGTTTATTAATGGATTATGCTATCTGATCTGCTAACCCCTTTATATTATCACTATGTACTTGCTCTGATTGTTTGTTGAGAACTCATTGCAGGTATAAAGATTTAGGTCAAAGTGCTCAATGGTGGAACATCATCAAACGTTGGATCGAGGTAGGCATCTTTCTTATCTTGTACATTAGTTTGTATACCATATGTTGGAATTGAGTTGATTTCTGCAGTCATACCTGTCTGTTGTGGTTTACCCTTGGCCATTGAGAGTTTTTCCCTCATAACACCAGTCAAAATGTATTCTTCTTGGCTAGACCTTTCCAATGAGCTCTCGTGCACCCGAAATGGAGATTGTATGAAAAACTTATGCCCTCGGGAAGTTGACGTATCAGTTATCCCCATCGGGGCCCACAAACCTTTTGGTGTTTCATCTCTCAAGGTTAGGATTTTGGATGTTTAGGGTTTTATCATTGGTTCTTTATGTTAAAAAATGCCTTTGGAGCCTCACTGTAAATAATATATTCTTGTGAATGAGCATAGCCGCCACATCTCTTCTTAGAGATAATCTTGCACAATTCTAGCGAGTTCATTCACTCTATATTTTTATAGTTTTGTACATTTCGTTCATTAATAGAAATTGTTTATTACTGTATCTCTTTGTTTCTTGCAATATTTCCGTGTATTTAATTGTTATATCTCTTCTTCATTTTGGTCTCAAAATAATATGGATCAATGGTATCAGAGTAAGTTGCTCATTGTCATTTCTTAGTGCATGTCCATGACGAGGTCAAGGTATAAAGAGTTGGGTCTCGATCTAGTTTCTCTAAAGGAAAACATCTCTCGCCAGCCCAAGTGATCTCTCATGGCGGAATAAAAGAGAGATGAGGGAGAATGAAATTCTATTAATCTATTTCTCTAAAAATCCCTCACACAATAGAGGGACAAAATGATGGATAATTTTACTTAAATACTTCGACAACTACCGACAACAACAGATGTGTCTTCATCAAGTAGCCACTTTGGAGGTTCTGCCCCTTTCAAGGTACAAGTTAATTTTTATATTCCTATGTTTGAAGTTCATATAGATGTAGATTATTTGGAAAAGTGGTTAAATCTTCTAGAAGGTTATTTATCTGTCCACAATTTTTATGACAGGGAAAATATCACCTTTACACTCCTTAAGGTTGTCCCCTATGTCAAAAATTGGTGGGAAACTTATTGTGAGAAAATTTTCATAGAGGAGTCTAGAATGTTTGAGGTTGAACCCACTTGAGATTTTTTTATGGATTCCATCAAGGAACAACATTGCCCTGTTGGAAACTATGACAACCGATACATGAGATGGACCACACCGTGTCAGGAGAGGGAGCAAACAGTGCCAGATTTCAGAAATTCCTTCCATACCTTGCACACTAAGTTGGGTATCAAAGAATTTGAGTGAAATCTGGTTCTAAAATACCATGGGGCTATACATAGGTACATCCAAACTGAAATGGAGTTTTTGGACATCTCATCTCTATGAGCCGCTTATCGATATGTTGTCAAAATAGAGAAAAAAATTTAAGAAGTGGAATAAGCGGGATTTTGGGTCTACAAATCCACAACAACCAAAGTATGGTAAAGGAAACCCTAACTCACAAAACAACCAACCTCAAGAAAACCAATCCAAGCTACATGAAAAGAAGGGTAATGAGAAGATGAAGAAATACAAAGGAAATTGGTGTGACTTCCACAAAATCCCTTGGCACAACACTAATGAATGTCACTCAAAACAGTCATTGGTGGCTGAGCTCAAAGAAAAAGAGTCGAAYRCYGACTCAGACTTTGATTCAAAAAACAATAATAAAATGAGAYRGATCATCAATGTATAACCCACTAGTACCATCGTGACCAAAAAAATCCAACCAGACGAACYAGAGGATCTTGAGGACRGGGAGCACCTTGTTGAYGATAWAAATCGCAACAAGAMTTTYGMCCACAAAGTATTKCTAGAGCCTATTATTTATAAGCTAATGATATATACAATACTAGTAGGTGGGACCCCTTTGTAGATTGGAGGATCATATCTAGTTCTTATTTGATGTTTATGCTGCTATTCAAACACTGCTTGCAGGTTTCTACATGATTGATGAGGAGATTTCGGTTTTATTTGCGACAAATAGCAGATGGATAATGCATGCTATGTGTGGGATTCATTACTCTAGATTCTCAGTTACATGTCATGATGGCTTATGTAAACTGTTATTTCAATGCTATTGGTGCCATAATATATTACATGTTACACCTGCACAAAACACGTGTTAGTCATGAAAAAAGATAAAAGAAATATGGAATAAATCTATAGGAGCTATCCTATACTATACTATGCTATGCTACATTATATGCAAATGAAATTAAAAGGATTGTTGTTAGTCCTAGATAACAAAGATAATGGCTATATAATGTATTGGGTTATATGAAGGCACATTCGATATGTGTTATGGTATGTTTGGCAATGGTTAATGTGATATAGGGTGGCGCACTTGTCAAGTAATAGATGTTAGTTTCAATGCAATGGATTAATTGGTGGCTGGCTCGAATGTACCAAGTAATTGAATGAGTAGAGGATGGAGGTGATGTGCATTTACTGCACGTCACTCCATACCTCTCCCACTGGCCGTCACCCTAGCTTGGCTATTGTTCAATTGTGTTTCGCTGTGGTTATGCTCTGATTTTCAGGCGAGGAAAGAACTACCCGACCAAGCTCACGTTTTAAAGGATTTTTGGTTACAGGTATGTCTTTTCTCCATCCATGAACTTGCTCTGGTTATGAAATATATATTGGCTCGCTGATTTATTGGTTTGTGCTTTTCTTGAGGCTAGAAACTATGTAAACTTGTGGTTTTTCTTTGGAATGGTTGGTTGTGTGGAATTGGATAGTTGAAGTCACGATTTCATTGATGATTCTGGGTGGTGGAAGCCATGAAGGCTCTCTATTGTCTTATGAGTTTGTGTTGGAGGGTTAATTCAGTCCAGACTTGCTGGCTGTCTCCACACAGTTCCTGTCACCATGCCTAGTCATTTTTTCTTTTATAGGGTTGTTGGGTTTGATGTTGAACCACTTTGTGTCACTACATATTGTTTCAACTAGGTATGGGCTCATTTATGCTATTGGTTTCTGCACAGTTGGTTATGGTGGCTATTATGCCAAGATGCTTGCTTTAGGGTTGGTTTCTATTTCATGGATCTGTTTTTATATCATCATTTTTCAGGTTGATTAGGGAAAACCACGAGGGTTATGCCCTGCGTGTTCTCGGTGTTATTACAATCCATTAGGAAGCCTTTGCCCCTATGTTCATAGTCTCCCCTATCTGGTGAATTGTCACCCTGTCTTGCAAGCTATTGGTGATGTGGCATGTGTGTCCATCGTGTTGTTTCAAGGGGTTCTCACTTATTGTTTGTGGTTGACTCCAGTCTCCCTATGTTGGCTCCACAGAGCGAACCCTTGATTACTCAGAGCCCATGTTTGATAATGAACCAGTCAGGTATATGGTTGACTATTATGAGTTGGTGGAGTAGCGTCGACAATGATGATTATTGGTTCATCTATGTTATTAGTGTTGACAATGGTTTTGATTATTGGTATCTAGTCACTGTATTGTTTATTATAATAGTCAAATCGATAGCTCAACATGGTTAATTGGTTGATTTGAGAAATGGAATTGGATACACAGTCGTTGTCTCTTATGTTGTAACAATTGGATTGTTAACTCAACATTAGTTTATAGTTGATTAAGTCACATCGATGCTTCTTGTGTGATGCGTTGGTCTGTGTGGGTTTCCTACAACATGGTTGAGTTGAAATGATGGTTGATGTTATTGTGTGTTATAATTTCCAATCAGGAGTATTGCAATTTAAAATCATGATAGTTGTGACTTGGCTGGCCACTGTATATGTTTATGGATATCATTTGATTACACCATCAGAGAGGGGCATAGGTTTTATAACAATATGGTTCCATTGCAATTTGATTATTAAATTGATTAGAGGAATGGAATCGAGCACGATTTTTGTGTCTGTGTTTGATTTGAGGAAATAATTCATGGACAATGGTTGATATGTTGGTGCTGAACAGAGTGGAAACAAGTGACTGTGTGTTCATTTGGAAATTGTTTTAAATATTAAATGGGACAAATGAGTAGAAACATAAATCTTATACAAGTTGTTTTGGAAGGCATATTGTTTTGAGTTTGATGGCACTGTGTTAAATATTTAATTGTGAACAGTGAGCAAGTTAATACACATAAATGATTAAATTATACACAGTAGTTGTTTAATTGATCACAGTGATTATTTGGCTAGTGTTGGATCTTTTGCATTTAATATAGAATTGTTCTTTCAATTACTTAATTTTTTTTTGAACAATATTCACTATCTTCCCCTACCATTATTTCACTTTTCACTAATTACAAACCCCTCGCCTTCCCATATTTATTACTCACTCCCTGTTCCTAAAATTTAATTACAGTTAAGAAGAACTCTATATTATGACAGTTTAAGATGGATTACAGTGATATGTTCTTCGGTTTACATTACAATTGATTGTTTGTTGTCTATGAGAAGTAACCATGATCTTTTCCCGACTCATTTTAACATTTTTCGTTCAATACAACCCCTCACATATCCCATATTTTTTTCTCACCCCCTTCTCATTGACAACGATTCAACAATTTATATGGATTGAATTGCATGAGTCTTATATGTTGCTGAGCCAAAATTTATTTCATATTTAAAAAAAGAGTTGTCATGTATGATTGTTAAAGGAACTATTTACTTATAAATTATGCATACAGGAATGAGTTTTTTCAGTTGAGGTAGCCATGGAAAAGGAAACCGAGGAAGAGGTAATTGGAACAGAGGCCCAAGAAGGGCAATATTCTCCATACACTTTGATGCAGACTCACAAGAGTTAGGCCAGTTATTTCAAGTTGGGTTTTTTAATTGGATTGGGCAAGGAGTGGTCCAACCTAGGCCTGAAGGCCTCCCTTCCAAACCCCACAGGTCCCTAGTATTCATGTTCCCCCTCATGTCTCATTTCAACCTGACGTTCCCAAAAACACCAGATGGCAAGAGATTATCCACCCGACAGTCTCCCAACATTGTGGCTGGCCTAACTTGTCCTTACCTGCTCCTCCACCTAACAATAAGATTGTCCAAGATGCCCCTGTCCACTCACCAGTTCAGTCCTCCCATGCAAGTAAAAGGTTGAAAATTGAGGCCCACCATGCGCCTGACAAAGGAAAAGCCACTGTTGTCCCTTTCTCACCCTCCAATGGCTCTGATAAAACTGTGTCCTCTCGCATGCATTTGAGGGATGATTGCTCTCATGTGATCAAAGATATTAGGCCTAAGGGATCCACACAACCTAAGGAAAATTCCAAGAGATCAAAAGGTGACAGCAACAACAAGGGAAGGATTGCCTCCCAGAGTGGGAAATATGGATTTTAAGTTTTTATTTTATTTATTATTGATGACAGTTGACTTCATAAATTTTGGAAAACATGTTATTTTTTGATATATGAGTAATATATTTTGAAAATAATTTCAAATATCATTGAGATAAATGGTCAAATATGAATGTGATGATGGGAGTCACAAGGAGGGATGTTTTTTTTAGTTAACTAGTTGTGTTATAATTGTTAAAAGATGAAGGGAGTCACAAGGGGTCCCACCTACTAGTTATTATTTATTTAAAACCCTTATTATGATTTATTACTTTTCCCCCTAACTAAAAAGTTGGTTGAGTTTTAGTTAACTTAACTAAGGAAGTAGTTCAACTAATTCAACCAATTCTAATTTTCTTAAAGGCAAAAGGAAGGGAGGAACATGAGGAGAATATAAGGAGAAGCATACTAAGGTTTTCTCTTTGAGTTTGTATTGAGATAGTTTAATTTTCATTCATTCCTTAATTTATCACAAGCCTAATTCTTTTTTATGATAGCAGGGTCTTATTGTAGACAACAAGATTCAGGGCTGAATTACATCATTCAAACACTTGTTTTTCAGAGATGTTGATCTATCTTTGATGGCCTGTATAGACTTGTTTATTTGTTAATTATTTTTCATGATTGACAAAGTCTATTGTGTAGAGTCGAGTGGGAAACAATCTATGGAAATCTGATCCAGCTTTTAGAGTTCAGTTTTTTCTTTTCTGTTAGAGGTATTTTTGTATGTTTCATCGGGGACATCTAAGTTTGACTTTGGTCCAAAACTTCTTCACAAAATTTTGTAAAGAGAATGATTCTTTGATGAATTGGAATGAAATAAAGGATTGCTTTATGTCTCATATGTTGTGATTATCGACTTGGTGTCTTTACTTCTGTCTCTATATTTATTTCAGCATCTGTTTTGTTCATAAAATTACATAAATAATGAATTTTTCAGCAAGCTTGTATTTATAAAAAAACCAGCCTAAGCACTTGTAATCAATACTTGTGAGTTAGGATATTAATTTTGATGGCTATAAACATAGGGTGATATTCCCATCTATTTTGATTTAGCCAAGTAGAATTTTAAAATGCTTGAGTAAGATCATTTCATATATTTTCCTCAACATTTATTTGGCGACCATACTGGGGAGATGTTCGATATCCCTCTAGTTGATTTTTATGCTTGATTATCATCGAATACATCTATTTTTATGATATTGATTCTTTGACTGTTTTATTTCTTAATGACTGTGACTGTTGCAAGGTAGCCCAATATTGATCCTAGTCTTCAAGATCAGACCAACATTGCTTTGAATTTGTTCAACACCATTTTAGACACTACCAATACTCGTGCTGAGCTTAATCATTCATGGGCAGCAATTGAACGAGATATTAGTGCCCAAGAACGTTTGGAAGCTAGACGTAGACATCCTAAAAATCAACAGTAACCTTCTTGTTCCTTCAGTTTTGGCCTTACTTTCATGTCCTTAGACTCTCATGTTTCTAGAAGAAGAAGAGGCTTATCACCTGAAATTAATCCTATTGCTGAAATATGAAGAAGGAACGTTGTGTTATCTATGCAACAAAGTTATCTAAGGAGAACCTTGCCTGATTCATCCAGTTCATCTTTTTCTCCCTTACCTATCATCCACAAGATGACATCTAGTGGTGGCTCTGGTGGCACTGGAAGTGCTTCCTCCTCTCATTCTTCAACTTCATCAGTGATTGGTAGCTTATATAGCCACCATATCCCTGTCCAATCTACCACAAACCCCACCAAAGTCATAAAAAAGTATGGGATTTTTCAATTTGAAGAAGACTCCACAACCACACTGTGGCATGTGTCCTCTCCTCTTAACTTAGCACCTGCTACTCGTAAACTTCCTAAATTCAAAGAACATATTCCTAGGTTTTTGGGGAATAACATTGTCACTACAAATGAACACCTGGTGTTATTTTCTAATGCTTGTCACAATATAGGGGCAAATGACAACAATACCTGCATGCGCTTATTTGTTAATTCCTTGGAAGGAAAGGTTGCGGCCGATTTCTTTGACCTTCCTCCTAAGATTTTGTCTACTTTAGAGGAGTTAATCTATTTGTTCAGATCTAATTATGGGAAATCTAAAAACCCAGCCGAGAAGTTACGGGAATATAATAACATCGCTTATAAGGATGGTGAAACCATCAAGTATTTCAACTTGTGTTTCACTAAGTTATACAATGAAATCCTGGAACTCATTCGACCTCAAAACCAAGCCGCTTTCATGAATTACTACAATGCATTACCTTCCCCCTATCATCATAGGCTTGAGGAAAAAGCCATTGACAACCACGGTTCCACTCTACATACTTGTTTATAGTATGAAGAACAACTTGAAAGAACAAGTCTTCCTCAGGGAGAATTGGTTAAACAGACAAACATGTCTGCCCTTGTACAACTAGTACAAGATATGAATAATCGTATCATATCATATGAGCGAAAGCGAAATGTCTTCCCTTAGAGAGGGAAGGATTTCACCTTACATAGAGAGTGTCCCACAACCTAATGTAAACTATATCGAAGAGGACGTAGGAGTCTATTCCATATTTGTTGAGGAGTATAACATTTTGTTGGAACAAATTGATTTAGATGATGGTATGTGGCACATGCACTTTTATGGTTCATGCTCTAATGAAGGTAACAAAGTTGGAATTATCTTGATTTATCCTGTAGTAAAAATCCATAAATTTTCTTATAGGTTGTAATTTTCTTGCACAAATAATGTCACTGAATTTGAAGATTTATTATTAGGCATTGAAAATGCCTATAATATTGGTTGTGGTCACCTTTCAGTTTTTGGGGATTCCGAGCTTGTTGTGAACCTTGTATGTAAGATATATTCTCCTAGAAACAAGTTGATGAAACGATACACCCAAAATGTTTTGGAACTTATCTCAAACCTTTTATCTTTCAACATCACTCATGTTAAGAGGGAATTGAACTCAATGGCTGATCGGTTAGCTTATTTTTTAGCCTCTCCTAATCAGAAACTTATGCCACACAGACTTGATTGTACTTTTCAATCTCTATATCGTCCACATACCCCCGACAATATAGAATCTTGGCAGGTCTTCCCTAATGATGAGAGCATTTGTTATTTCATTCGAAATGAACCTTATAAGCCCAAGAAAATTATATCCATAGAAGATAACAAGATTCCTAAAGGCTTGACTCCTCTAGAGAGTTCATTTTCATCGAGTGATGTAGGAAATAAAGATAAAAAAAAGGAAGAGGAGCTGAAAAGGAAGGTGGGTGAAACCATCTCCTTGAACATTGGGACACTCGAGGCTCCAAAAAATGTTAAAATAGGTGCCAATTGTTTTGATGAAGAGAAAATGAAGTTTGCCAAGCTACTTGGTGAATTTCAAGATGTTTTTGCTTGGTCTTATGAGGATCTTCATGGTTTTGATCCTGGTCTTATACAACATGTCATTCCCATCAAGGAAGGCGTAAAACCAGTTAGGAAAAACAAAGATGTATCAACCCTGCACTGGAAGAAACTATTCAAAGGGAGTTGGAAAATTTCTTGAAGTCCGGAATCACCTTTCTGGTCAGATACCCTGAATGGGTTTCCAAATTGGTACCGGTTTCGAAGGTCACTAATCATATTAGCTTCTACATTAATTTTCGCACATTCAATCAGGATATTATGAAAAATCCCTTCCTTCCCCCTATTATGGAAATGATTCTACAACAAGTTGTAAGGTCACAGATGAGGCCCTTACCTGACAGTTTTTTTGGTTACAATCAAATCAAGGAAAAAAGGGCAGATCCTTACAAAACCACTTTTATCACTAATTGGGGTACTGTGACTTATGAACGTATGCTTTCTGGCTTACCTAATGCAAGTACCATTTTTAAAGGACATATACAAATAACTCCTGACGAATTGATTAATATTCTTATGTATCTTGACAATCTCATTGTATTCGTTAAAGGGTTGATTATTACCTCGGAACTTCAAGTGTTATGGTTGGGTCCTTTCAAGATCAATTTTGTCTTGGGTACTAATTCTTACATTCTAAAATACTTACATGAGCGATTTTTTTCCTACATCACTAACGGTTCTCACTTGAAACATTACGTGGAACCAACTTGAAAAGCTCTAACATTGTTTGGATTCTCTGTATACTAGTAGACTAGCTTTGCTGTCATTTTTTTCACTGTTTTTCATTTCTTCTTTTATAGCATTTTTATTTCTGCTTTCTATTTTTAACAAATTCCTACTGCTTTCACATTTATGTCACTTCTGTTGTTTTAAATTTTGCAATTTTAATTCTGTTATGATTTTTATTGCTTCTTCATCTTTTAATTGATTTTGGTCAAGAACAAGATGTTGGATCAGTTCTGCCACAGTGACACTCATTCAAGATACTGTTAGTCAATAACAATCAATCTTACACAGCTGTTACGATGTTTCCCCCGAAAGCACACATGAATTTGTTATCTTCTTTCACTATTGTATTATAAAGAAATTGGTTATCTTGTTATCTTCTTTCACTATTGTATTATAAAGAAATTGGTTATCTCCCGATTCTTCTTTCCATTTCTTCATCCATTTGAGAATTTAAAAGAGCAAGTCTATAATTTTTCTCCTTGAAGTAAAGAGCAGATTCCAGTTGAATGATTATGCACACAGTGATAAACCCCCTCATACTTTACATTTTTCATGAGTTATTCCCAAATTCCCGGTCATTTTTCCATTAAATCCACTCACCTCCCCTGTTACATAATCTTCCTGGTTATATCTTCTTGACCTGTTGTTATTGGTCTACAAAACCATGTGTTCTGAGTTCTAAATCTATTGAAAACAAATTTCCCTGTGGAGTCGCCAGTTTGTTGATGATAAAAATCGCAACGAGGATTTTGCCCGTAAAGTATTGCTAGAGCCTATTATTTATAAGATAATGATATATATAATAGTAGTAGGTGGGATCCCCTTGTAGATTGGAGGATCAAATCTGGTTATTATTTGATGTTTATGCTGCTATTCAAACACTGCTTGCAGGTTTCTACATGATTGATGAGGAGATCTTGGTTTTATTTGCGATAAATAGCAGATGGATAATGCATGCTATGTGTGGGTTTCATTACTCTAGATTCTCAGTTACATGTCATGATGGCTTATGTGAACTGTTATTTCAATGCTATTGGTGCAATAATATATTACATTTTACACCTGCACAAAACACATGTTAGTCATGACAAAAGATAAAATAAATATGGAATAAATCTAGAGGAGCTATCATTTACTATACTATGCTATGCTACATTATATGCAAATGAAATCAAAAGGATTGTTGTTAGTCCTAGCTAACAAAGTTAATGGCTATACATTGTATTGATTTATATGAAGGCACATTCGATATGTGTTATGGTATGTTTGGCAATGGTTAATGTGATATAGGGTGGTGCACTTGGCAAGTAATGGATGTTCGTTTCTATGCAATGGATTAATTGGTGGCTAGCTTCCATGTACTAAGTAATTGAATGAGTAGAGGATGGAGGCGGCATGCATTTACTGCATGCCACTCCATACCTATCCCACTACCCGTCACCCTATCTTGGCTATTGTTCAATTGTGTTCCGATGTGGTCATGCTTTGATTTTTAGGCAAGGAATGAACTGCCCGACCAAGCTCACGTTTTAAAGGCTTTTAGGTTACAGGTATGTCTGTTCACCATCCATGAACTCGATCTGGTTATGAAATAGATATTGGCTCGGTGATGTATTGGTTTGTGCTTTTCTTGAGGCTGACAACTATGTAAACTTGTGGTTTTTATCTGGAATGGTTGGTTGTGTGTATTCATTGTAAATGAAAAAATTGGATAGTTGAAGTCACGATTTCATTGCTGATTCTGGGTGGTGGAAGCCATGAAGGCTCTCTGTTGTCTTGTGATTTTTTGTTGGAGGGTTCATTCAATCCAGACTTGCTGGATGTCTCCACTTAGTTCCTGTCACCATTCCCAGTTGCATTTACTATTATAGGGTTTTTGGGTTTGATGTCGAACCACCTTGTGTCACTGCATTTCATTTCACCTGGGTATGGGCTCGTTTATGCTATTGGTTTATGCACAGTTGGTTATGGTGGCTATTATGCCAAGATGCCTGCTTTAGGGTTGGTTTCTATTTCATGGCTCTTTGTTTATATCATCATTGTTTAGGTTGATTGGGGAAAACCACGAGGGTTATTCCATGCATGTTCTCAGTGTTATTATGGGACAGTAGGAAGCCTCTACTCCTATGTTCATAGTCTCCCCTATCTAGTGAACTGTCACCCTATCTTGCAATCTATTGGTGATGTGGTCTGTGTGTCCACCGTTTTGTTACAAGGTGTTCTCACTTGCTATTGGTGGTCAAATCCAGTCTCCATGTGTTGGTTCCATAGAGAGAACCTTTGATTACTTAGAGCCCATGTTTGATAATGAACCAGTCGGGTATATGGTTGATTGTTATGAGTTGGTGGAGTAGCATCGAAAGTGATGATTGTTGGTTCATATCTGTTATTAGCGTTGACAGTGGTGTTGATTATTGGTATCTAGTCACTGCATTGTTTATTATAACAGTCGAATCGATAGCTCAGCATGGTTAATTGGTTGATTTGAGAAATGGAATTGGATACACAGTCGTTGTCTCTTATGTTGTAACAATTGGATTGTTAATTCAACATTAGTTTATAGTTGATTAAGTCACAACGATGCTTCTTGCGTGATGCGTTGGTCTGCATGGGTTTCCTACAACATGGTTAAGTTGAAATGATGGTTGTTGTTACTGTGTGTTTTAATTGCCAATCGAGAGTATTACAATTTAAAATCGTGATAGTTGTGACTTGGATGACCACTGTATATGTTTATGGATATCGCTTGATTACACCATAAGAGAGGGGCATGGGATTTATAACAGTATGGTTTCATTGCAATTTGATTATTAAATTGGTTAGAGGAATGGAATTGGGCACAATTTTTGTGTCTGTGTTTGATTTGAGGAAATAATTCATGGATAGTGGTTGATATGTTGGTGCTAAACAGAGTGGAAACAAGTGACTGTGTGTTCATTTGGAAATTGTTTTAAATATTAAATGGGACAAATGAGAAGAAACATAATTCTTATA
>JASDQU010334537.1:0-11171 GCA_032191745.1 Picea mariana
GCATTGTCCTCATTTAAGGTGAATTTGTTGTGTATCCAAAGCTCCTACATCATGTACACACTACTTGCCTTTTTTTGTAGATATGTTTCATACAACAAGTCGACCAACTTAGGAAGCACATTTTGTAACAGAGGTTGCCTAACTGTACAATGCACGTTCGTGTTGCCCATGGTTCAGATGACACCATTCACGCAATGTCCATATATATATGGACATTTTTCACTGCATCGCACACAATCAATCGTATCATCACTTATCAAAGCGGAGGCAGAAGCAGGGGAGTTGCATTTTGCACATACAGGTTCAAAGGGGGTTGAGTACACATTGGTTGCAACCAAAAGACCTTCAACCTGAGAATGCGAGCATAGGAATTAATACATTGAACAATATAATACAAAACTGTACCCCCCCTCCCCTTAAAATAATAAAATAAAATTAAACAAGCTGCATAAATTTGTTGAAGGCTATTTCTATTAGCAAAGTGAGGATGATTTTGTGGATGTATACGCACAACAGTTGTAGAGCTAACTAGTTTCTTCATATCCTCTACTATATCTTCTTGCAACTCTATTACAAACATTGTCTAGGTTGTCCAAAATATCCTTTCTCTAACATCCCTTTTCTTTGTTATATTTTTGAACATCATAAGTGGAATCTGCCCTTTATGCAATTGTTGTTCGATTGATGAAAACAAATTTTATGTATCAAACAATTGTAGCTGCAACATGGAATAATGCAATATTTGTGTAACTTACCCAACATACATGCATATGCGAAAGTAAAGGACAAAACTGAATATGAAAAGTGGTACCATTGCCTTGTTGCTGCCCGACTCTCCATCATTTATATGGAGAAAGTGTTGCGAGCCAAGTTTTCTCGTCAATGTGATAGCTACGCCAATCATTCTGATTGGGTAAATATCAATGCTCTATGCAACCTGGCTGATAGTCGAGTCCGGGACAAAACGATATTCTGAACAAACAATGAAATTTTTTTCCACAATGCTTGTTTCGTTCAACGAAATAATTCGATCGCAATCACCACGGTCATAAACTGTTTTGGGAAATATATTAAAATTTGTAATGGATATCCCATTACCCGGCAATATCTTTTCTGCATGTTTCTGGACAAGTTGTGGAGGAACAGTCAGTGTCACTGTCATCATGGCATCCTTGTCTGTCATGTCAACAAGCATAATGGATCTACTTTTGTTTGGCTTGTCCAAGTAGGTGTTATAGACGACCATTATGTCCCTGACAAACACTTGTCCAGTTCGGCAGTTGTTCAAGCCCTCTATTGATAGTACTTTGGATGTTACAACTCTAGACCTACTCTCAATTTTTGAACAGGAAAAACTAAAGTGAATGGTAGTATGCATTTTTTTTTCCTGTATTCTTCTTTCACTGGCATAAATCTACAAGTACACACATAGCTTGGATGAACTATGGAGCCAGAGTTTTGCAACCACACCTCTTAATCTGCGGAACATGCAGTACGTTTGGCATCTCGCTTGCACTTGTTGATACTTCTTGCGAGCTGCAAACCATGTATTGCAGTCGAAATCATCATATCCACCATGCCATAGATGAATATAAAGCTGCAGATATCTGTTTAGTAAACATAGCAAGAGCAGAACATATGCATATTTACCTTTGGTCTTGTCGATCTATTGATGTCTGGGATGATTGACTGCTCATGCCCATGTCACTAGTACAACTTTTTCTGATGCAAGCATGTGCACATGAACATCAGGACTAAACAAGCATATGCATTGTATATTGTCCATTGTAAGGACCAAATAACCGTAAAATTGTATGCATCTGTTTTTTTTAACTGGACAAATGTTTCACAGTAAATAGGGCACGCGGGCAGGGCATGAGGGCAGGGCACCATGGCCAAGTTGTATATCGTGGACCCTCAGAAGGCAGGGGAGCAATCTTCAACCTGCCAGCCCAACACTCGCAATCAAGAAAGTAGGAAACTATGGAACAAGGTAGAAGTGCAACCACATATGTGAAATCGTTAGTCCGCCAATCGGCGCACCAAGGCATTTTCGGAAAGCATGCTAAGAAGATGAATTAGAAAACAAAAGGGATAATAGAAAATGGAAAAAGTAGAAATCGAGGGGGGGGCACAAAGGCCCATTGTTGCCAAGCCATCGTTTTGAACTCTAATATTATATTCCCCCACCCTCTTTGTATATTTAATTTACCATGACACTTGGTATACCTTTTAGAAGATTGTACTAGAGAACCCTCTGTTGTTGCACAAAACAATTCATCTCCCTGTCCAAGCAACCTGTTTTTTTCCAAGGCAACAATGTCGAATATGCAATGGACATGAAGGCAAGTTAGTATGAAGACATACATCTAAAAGAAAGAGAAACATGTCTATTTACCTTCCAAAGATCCCATCGCCATCTCCACCTATTATGTTTGTTTATATGTACCAATGCAGTGAAAAGACAACGAACATGAAGCATGTTAGTATGCAAGAAGGCATGTTATGAATATAAGTTACCATGTATGAAGGCACACAACATGTACATATAATAAACTAGGTGAACACATATACAGACCATAAATGAAATACAAAACAACGCAATATGAAATAACAATATAAGCATGCACCTTTCTATATCCTCTTCAATCGATGCAGTCAAGACTCCCTCCTTTTCTCCAGGTATTCTATTTGTTTTAATGTGGGAACGCACAAAACACAATGAACATGAATGAAAGCTGGTATGCATGGGAGGACAAGCAATATGTACATACAATAAAACATACTCAACGAACAGTCTACAAGATAGGCATAAACATGAACCTTTGCGCTTCTCCATTCATGGTTGTAAACGTGTAATTTTTTTTTCCCTGCCCAAAAGATATTACAAGCCACAAAACATCATGCAATTGCATGGTCGTAGCTAAACGATTTCTGGTTTTCCATGGAAAATTATTCAGATATGCCTTAACCGATGGAAATACATGTTCTTTATCCTCTACATAGACTGTTGTGCCCATGATACAAGTTTTTTGGTTTTCCGTGGCAAACTACCCACACATGGTTCCAGACATCCAAATATAATCTTGTTGAATCTTTGTTGTACATATCATACCTCAAGCACAACAAAAATTGTATCATGCGCACAACAGTCTGTGTAGAGGAGAAAGAACATGTAATGTCAGATCGACACATTCAACCATACATGGTCTATAAATGTACCCTGCATATGCTTTATTCCAACAAAAAAACAACGGATATTGCAATTTGACATGTAATCCTCGAACAATTTTGCATGCAACTATTTTCTGTCATGCTAGCATTGAAGCACTAGAAAAATATCACAGAATAACAGATATCAACATCGACATAGAGGGAAAATAAAAAAACTTCATGTCGACTCTTGGATGCAGGGGCTCAACACCGCAAAGCACCCCAAAAAACAATAATAATCCAAAAAAAGAAGAAGAAAAAAAGCTCCAACCACCGCTGCTGGACCCCAACCCTGCAAGGCCGAAGAAAACAAAAGAAAACAACAAGAACCAGATAGCGAGAAAGAACGAACAGACCGAACTACACCCACATGGCCCCAAAGCGTAAACCCGAGCCAAACAAACAGAACTAACAACCCACAGACCAATGAACCAACAAGAACCACCGACCCAGTAAACAACATATGTATATCCAATGATTACGAAACTGCAACCCAAGAACAGAAGGAACCAAAAACATACAAGGACCATGCCACCAAAAATAAGCAAACATTCTTACTTGCAGACTACAAACACTGAATAGAGAAAATGAGACTATGGCATCGGAACTTACTCTGAAACATTGAAATATAGAACCGCAGGTCGACTCGCGAACGAAACAACAATAAGTAGGAACCAAGAAACCAACAAAGAAGAAGCAGTCACCAAACCAATAAACAATGTATATAGCTTCAACGATAACGAAATTGCAGTGCAAAGGTAGAAAAAGGATGAAACATACAATGGCTCTTCAGTTACTGTATGGAAAATTTCGAGGAAAAATGTACTCCGAGAAGTGTATTTACATAAACATTTAAGGTTGTCAGGCTGTCTAAGGACCTCGTGGTATGAAAAAATTTAAGATGTCAAGCTTGTTGGAGGATGTTGCCTCATGTAAACATTTTAGCTATCAGGCCTATTGAGGCATCTCGAAAAAAGCGTCAATATATTTCAACAAAAATACATCTGCCAAGGATGTTATAAACTTTGGAATTCACAATCACTATAAAGCTTGGATATCAAAACATTTTGATATGCTTAGTACATATGAAAACTTATGAATATATTTAGCTAACATAAAATTCTAATACAAACATTCGAACTAGTGATAACATTAATCCACCTTCAAGCAATACACAGGAACAATATATGATTGAAAAAGACTGTATACGAGAAAAAGTTTGGATATGTTGCCATATAAAACATTGGGAATAGCGAAGCCGGCAATAACACCTCAAATATCTTATCCAATCAGATCAATACATATATGGTAATATTTATTCTATAAAAATATATGCTTTTAATTCCCTAGCTCCAACAATAGGTATTATGCAAGTATTGTTGGTCAAAGGACAAACTAATATGTAGTCAACGACTTATCGATTGCTATAGTCCTTGTATGCCTACGACAGGGACTAATAAAAAATAATAGGTGTCAAGATAAGTCCCCCTACCATACATACATTACCTATTAACCCATCTAAACTTCCTTTCAATTGGAACTCAACACATGTCTATTGTACATGTTAGAATGTATAGAAAACATATAATCGTGTTAAATTGGCCCTTTATTATATCAACATGTATTTTCATCTTCGAGGGCAATTGCTAGTGTAAACTTTATCATGAAAACACATCCTTTCCTCTTTACTAGTTATTTGGACTTTCCAAACCACAATTACCACCATTTGAGTTTTCTTAAATGAGGCATCTAGTATATTTTTTACTATACATATGATGGGGACTAGAAATGGAATCAAAGTTGATATATGGTATCCCTCTCCCAAGGGTCAATTGATATTTTAAAGAATAAGTTACATGCTATGAAGGAAAACATTGTAAAATAGGAGTCATAGTTAGGGGGACGAATCTTCTTCTTAGATCAAGATTTGGTTTAAGTGCTTTAATTCTGTCAAGTTTGTTATGAAAAATTGATGCATGCAAATATTCCTTTGTAGGCCTCCACCATTTTCATAGAGGTAGTAGTCCTCTTTTATGTCTGAGGAATGTTTCTTGAATTTCAGGGACAATAAGAAAGGAGAATGTTAGGCAACAAACCCTTGAATCTTTATCAATTTTTTTTTAATTATTATAAATAATGGTTCTCTCAGAACCAATTTTTCTCATTCAAGCACAGTTCTACCTGGGAATGAACTAGGCCACTCAACAATGAATAAAATAGAAAAAATGTTACAAGAAAAATAAATTCCTCAGCTAGCCATGACATGTCTCTATAACTTATGCAAGAAAACGATAAAACCAAATATCACACGAGAAGAAAGAATACATATAACAAAGGGCCTTTTTAGAAAAAAAAAATGATCTTAACCATGAATGTCATGAAGATTATAGTAAAGCATGTGCTCAAGATTTTTGCTTCATCAAATAAAGTCTAAAATCATAAAAGACAAAATACTCCTACATAGTTTTATGTGGAGTCTGATTAAATACAAAATATTTAAATCCCAAAATAAAAATTGCCCATTGTCAAAAGTAACTTTTTCTAATGACAATATATATAACTCATATAACCTAACAAGACAACTGAAATAAGAGTGTTCACCTTCTTCAGGCTAGGATGGGGCTCCTACACACTGTAAATAAAAACTTAGAAGAAAAAAAGATGACAATCAAAACTCGGTCTTAATACTAGATCTTATACATGAATATACAGGCTAGATATAAACTACTTGAGAAAAAAGACAAGGGAATGAGAGAATAGACTATACTCAAAAAGTAGAGGCATATGTCAACCTCTAAACCTTTTTTTCTTTGCATAAAATTCATTAAATAGAATCTTTATGGCATTCATGAAACCTAAATGTCATAATTGTCTTCGAAAAGTGCATGTATCTTGCTTCATGAACTCAACAAAACCACGAATATTGACTCCAATTCTTTATTTACCCATAACTTAATATATTCTCACAATGAACTCATGGTAATTTCTTCTTCTACCTTGAGTAAAAAGAACTCATTCTCAATTTCTTATAATTTTGATTGTTGTTGATGAGCAACAACCAAAAGCTCCATATTGCATTGTCCGTAACAAACTCTGTAACATCCCTCTCTACTGAGCACATGTTATTGACTAATTCTTTGAGGACACTTGTGTGCAAGTGATCCGGTTATAGTACAATGTTATTTGTTTCAACTATGGATTTTCATGATGATGTTGATGGGTTGTGATTTATTGTTATTTGATATCTGTATTGACAGATGCTATTGACGAGTTTACCTGAGTGTGCATGAAACATGACAGATTATAGATGTTGATGGCATCAATGGACCTCCTTGGACTTTGGATTGAGTCAAGGAGTGGATTGTATTAGTTTGATTATTTCACTTATGCATATGTGACATATGATTGATTATAGTATGATTTTGTATATGGATCATTGACAGTGTTTTGTCGATGGATGCAGACTGACGAATGCTTGCTAATATGACTCACATAAGGAGTAAAGGGGCCATGCACAAAAAATCAGACATTGAGGGAGAGGTGTGGTGGAGTCCCTGTCACAGCCTACTAGCACTTCCATCATGGCTCGAATTTTAGGTTAATAATTACCTAGTTCGAGAGATCCATAATGTCGTGAGGGCAGATTAGGGCAGTCGCTCACGAATATTTCTAAGGGGTGCACAATAAGGAAGAGTCCTTATTTGTTAGAATCCCTTAGTCTCTCACAAGGTTTCTCGAGTGGAGTACAGACTCCAAGGGTTGGACAACTACCAAAACCATTCAAAAGGCGAGTGACACCCTTGGAGCATGGGAGTGCGTCTTGAAGGGCATGTCGCATAATTAAAAACAAACAAACAAACTTGAGTCAACGAAACTAGGTGGCCTAGAAAACATAAATTGAATTGACATTGTTGGATTTAAAATAATTAATTAATGAGTAAATTTATTAATTATCAATCCCCATGAAAGTCTAAGCCTATTCCAAGACAAATCCTAAGTCTAAGTTTAGTTAGGGGACTAAAATAAAATGTTAAATAAAATAAAAGATTAGAGATAAATCAATCTAAAGAAAAAGTGAGATAAATCTAAAGATTTGATATAATACACACGTGTGCAAGAAAATACCAAAATATAATTTTAAAATAAGAAAGGAATAAAGCACGAGAGACAATAAGTGTACACATAGAATGGTATCTAGAGTCTAGCTACCACTAGTCTAACTAGAAGAAGACTCCTACTTTAACTCTAACTCAGATTTAGTAAGGAGTCAGCGATTAAATGAGAATCCATGGAATAAAGAGACAACTAGGACTGATTTAAGGAATACATTTGGGAAATGTGAGGGAATTATACTTTTAATTAAAATAAAATATGTAATACTTGTGCAACTTGGGGAGAGGATGAATAATCATAATTTATTTAATTTAAAAAGATAATTAATTGTGCATGTGGACATGTGTCGGTGAGGAAATTCCTATAAAGAAAATGTTCTAGATAGGAAAGGGATCACACTGGTTATTGGTAAAGTTATGTTGCCAAATTATTTTTGACTGGTTTTACTTGTGAGAGTTGAGATACCAAGATTGATCTAGAGTGGTGGCCCTACCTTGCGAGGAAAGCTTGGAGCTAGAGTATTTTTGGTTTGTGTGTACTTGGCCCCTTGCGGCTCAGGGGGCTAAGGGGGAAGAAGAGTACCCCTAGTGTTGGCTGGGAGGTACTGGTGAAGTCTTAGAGATTAGCAAGCGGGAGAAAGGAAGGAGAGTCTTTGTTGAAGAACATATTCAATTCTTCATCGCCGGTTACGATATTCCTATTTGAGTTTTGTAATGTTAATAAGTTAAAATTTTACATATATTCTCTAGAAATATTGTCATAACTGTATTTTATTTCTGATATCAAATTGTCAATTCTTGAGTAATTTCTGTGTAATAAAAAAATTTCTGGAATGTGATGCATTCAAATTCTCAACTAAAAAATTGGAAAATTTGTGTTAGTTCCCTTTCCATATTTCCAATCCTTTGTTTCTATTGTTTGTTTCTATCTGATATTTCCCTTGGGGATTTTGAAATTATTGAATCGTTGTTGATAGATTCATATATCCGGATACAAGTTATTCTTGATTGCTGTCATTGTCATGCAGTGAAACCTTCAATTTAGTCATTAGTTTTTATTTGCAAATTGCATTTTGAGAACAAGACTATGTTTCACGGTGATGTCTAAATTAACATTTGAGGCTATTTTTCCTTCTGCATTTCAATGGGTCAATTTGGTAATTGTGTGGTTTTATTCTTGATGCTTGCTCCTGGATTTCGATAGGGAATTTGAGAAAGTTAAAATTGTGTGTAACTCTGATTCCAAATTTTGATTTCAATAGAAAAATGATGGGAGGCTTTACTTATTACATGCAAATTTTGTGAGTTAATATTGGGTGAATTTCCCGTGTAATGTATAACTCGAATCCGAGTTTAATCCCATGCTAAAATTTTGCTACGTTTCTGGAGTTTGGTAACTCTGTGTGACTGTTGTACCATCTTTGAATAACCCAGAATTTCAATTTGACCAATTGTCCGTCCTCTTCCTTTGTCTTGAAATTTTTATAAAAAACCTTAATTTTGGTGTTCTATTGGTTCACTGTAGGATGTTCTATGACTGGTAGTTGATATTATAAATTCATTCTGGAAAAGCGACGTGTACAAATTTGAAGAGGGAATTTTTAAAGATCTGTGTATGTTAATTTATTTCTGGAAATGATTTTTGGGGCTTTACGTTGCCCAAGCCTGTAGAAGCTTCCGAAAATGTCAATTGGTTAATTGTTGTCAAAATATTGCAGCTCTGTCATTGTGGAATCTTTTGTTGTCTTTTAGAAAACAATCCCAGAATTTAATTGAGTGTTTTTTTTTTTTCGAAGTATTATAATTCGTGGAACGAATTTGGGGCTGCAACAATAGCTTGACCTTTTTTAGTACCTATGTGTTTATTTAATGTCCCTTCCTTCATAACCATTTCGAAAATCTATTCGCTGCCTAAATTTTTAAATTCAAATTTATCATAATTTTTTTTTGTTTCAAGGACCAGAACAAGTGTCAGATCAAGGTCTGGATAAGGTGTCGGATTAAGTTCTGTATGGAAACATCCCTTGTGATATTAACAATGTTATTTAACCTATTCATGTCTGGTTTTCCATTTCTAGTTAACTTTTTTTGTATTGATTTTCCATGTTTAAAAACAATGGTATTATTCATAGAGTAAACACCAAGAAGGGTGAGTATTGTAATTGTTTGATTGGCTTGATGTATACACATTCACTCATCTCTTACCTACCGCTGCCACTTCTTGATAGAACCTGTATCAATTATTGTCCCTTCCTATGAGGCTATGCAATTAATAAAATCATTTTTTATGCATGTTGAATTTAATTTAAATGATTAGAATTTAGTGTCGGATTAAGCGTTGGATTGAGGTCTGGAATGAATTTTGGATTTTTCTGTACACCAGATCATGTGCTGGGACATATTCTGGAAATCCTTCTTTGTTCCTTACTATGTATATGTGATTTAGCCTCTAAATATTAATTATTTATGGTCAGTTAAGATTTGTCTTCCTAAACTTTTAAACGGATTTATAAGTTCGCATGTGAGTGCTTTATTTATGGTTTAATAAGACTTGATTTTCTTAATTCTTAAATGGATACGTAGGGTAGTTGACTTCTATCATTTAGTTATTATGATTGGTCTTCCCTTAACTCCTTTAATGAATGTTTAAGACAGTAATTGCATTCTTACATATGGGTGAAATAAGATTTAGACTTCCTTAATACCTTTGAATGGAATTGTAAGTTGACATTGGATTCTTATATTATTGTTGGGTCTTCCTTTAGTTCTTTTAATTGGTTTTATAAGTCAACATTGGGTTCTGTATTTTTATTGTTTAAATAAAACTTGATCTTCTTTAAATTATCCTTATATATGGATATGCAAGATACAATATAATGTATCTTATCTAATTCTTAATTATGGGTTTGAACTTCTTATAGTTTTTTGCAATGGAAATGTAAGGTAGTCTTGGAATCTTTCCATATTGCTTGTTATGATTGAACCTCTTAGTTCTTTGATATGGATATGCAAGCAGTAGACTTCTTATTAATTGCTATTTATGATTTATTTTCATTAGTTTTATAAATTGGATACATAATGCAAAGTAACATCTAAATTTAATGTATTGCTTAAGAAGATTGACCTTCTTGTGGGTTCTTACAAATGAATATATAATTTTAGCCTTTAAATTACTGATATATATTCTTGGAAGATATTCCTTAATATGAAGATGCATAGTTGAGCTACATGAGACTAAGATTTCACTTATGCTCATTGGGTTATTATTATTTATGTAAAAGCCTCTTACTCATTTACACTCAATATTGCTTGAAGATTTTGATTAAGTATAATAGATTATTATTTGCACTATGATGAATTAATGGTTAAGTATACTGATAATTCTAATTGAATAACGATATATGATTGAATTAATGGGAATCAGACACTTCCTTGTTCCTCATAATAGTGGCCAGTCCTGAGACCTTAAGTGGTCAAAATCAATCGGATGAATCCTGGACTTGAGCATTGTTTATGTGTCTTGGAGGTCCTAACCATGAAAAATAGGTTGGGCGGGTAGCTTCCTTATGTTATCTTTATAAGATATAGTTGATTGAATAACAATGATGTTGCTTTCAGTTGATTGTGATGAAATTCATTGTGTAGTTATTAATACATGTTATGACACATTTTCACTTGTACTAACATTTGTTCAAAAAAAAAAATTACCTCTTTTGTACATCACTAATTGTTGACGTAATGGAGGGGTCAGAATTGTCTTCGAAAAGTGCATGTATCTTGCTTCATGAACTCAACAAAACCACGAATATTGACCCCAATGTTTATTTACCCATAACTTAATATATT
>JASDQU010334539.1:0-12703 GCA_032191745.1 Picea mariana
ATTATCCTACAAACTACTAAGAAAATGCAGCAAAGATGAAGTACCGGCTGGAGTCATTATTGTTGCAGCTCAGTGTGCAGAAGGCACCTCCATGAGTTGGGCGCCATACTTATGAAACTTGTTCCAAGTAGACTAAAAATATGTACAAGACATAGGTATGGAATTTCATTACTCATGGTTGATCACTCTCATAGATTTCATGGGATGGCAAGAACCAGAATACGTCATCTTTTGTACCACACCACATCCAGGAGGAGCAAGATATCGTGTCCTAAGATTCGTGCCACTAGCCAAGAATAAGAAGGGGGAATGGAATCATATTCGAAGATTACCTACGGGAGATACAGGAAGCCATCAGTTGAGCATGGAGAATAAAACTAGAGGTTGTCACACGATACGGGGGCATCGATAATTTCTAGGCTAGGAAACAATCCATGTGGATACAACTAAGGCAGGATCCAGATAAATAGTGGCTACAAATGCGCTACTGTGTCACCGAGGGTGATATCGACATGATCATCAGCGAATGGCCTGATGAATGGAGGATCCCAGCCATACCCAGAGAGGTATCAGGACAAACAGCAGAAGGAGGGGTTGTGCAGGCAGAAACACAACCTCTACAAATCCCAGTACCCAAGAAATGAATAACAGGCCAAAACAAGTAGACTTAGGCAAATGACGGCTCAAATAAGCCAGGGACCTAGAAGGGGACGACAAAAACCACTCAGTCGACCAATGGACAGTGGAAACCGGTTGAGGGAGCACAGGAAACCACATCGAACCCCATCACACAGGAACCAGGGAGAACTAAGAGACCAGCGGTATAGGAAGGAGGTGTGCACAAGAAAACGAAGGCACAACGACCACCACCGGACTTTAAAATCACGAAGGATGATGGAGAGATGATTTCTAGAATGGTCCAAGAATGCCTTGCAGAGGATTTTTATCATGCCGCACACCACAGGGATAAACTGCAGAAGGAACTGACAGAAATGGGACAGCTCCTTAAGAAAATCGGGGAAGCCTAGATCACAAGTAGAAGTAGAGGCATAGAGCCATCGACCACACAGACCACGGAAAGGGTGGAGGTAGAAGAACATGACCCAATTCTTCCGATACCACATGCACATTCCATGGTCTACATAAATCCTAGCATGTTGCGAATGGATGAAATTTCAGGATAGACATCACTGAAGGATTTGGATCATATCCAATTGGTCTTGACACGGATTCCATCAAGAGAATTATACAAACTAAAGGTTAGCATTGACCACGAGATGCATTCGCGAGCACATAAAAACTTAGTCGAGCTACAACAAGTAACAAAGAAGCAGGAAGTGCTAGAAACAGTTTGTGCACGGGCCAAATCTGAAACTCAGGAGGAGAAGGAACACAGAAATGAGCTGGAACGTAGGGTGGAAGAAATTTTTGTGAAACTTCCAACCACTGTGCAAGGAAATGAACTCCTAGCTGCAGAAAAGATCGACCAGATTGCGCAGGCAATTGATTAGTATTAGAAGTAGATCGAGACTCTCCGCAGACAAATTAGACCGACAACTCCACCAGGAGTGAAGGAGAAAAGGAAGCAGGAAGCAACAATGCCACTATAGGAGCTAGAAAAACAGGTCAGCACGACAGCCGACTTGCTGGATAAAACAGTGCACCTTTAGATAAGGCTGGAAGAGGATCCACAGGTCCAACATAGGGACAAGGAGGAGGAGAGGATCAATGCAACGATCCAAGAACTCAAGCAGCGGAAAAATACCATACCAATTCCAGAACAGGTCAAGGGAACGCAAGAGTTGAAGAATATACAGGAAGAAATTATCACTGCGCAAACACAGAAACATGAGTGTCATGATCAAATAGAATCGTTGCAAGAATGGGTAGTAGAATTACTTTCATAGGTAGAAGAATCTAGAAAATAGACAACACAGACTCAGCTAGAATGTGCAGGACTAATGAGCGAGGAAGTGGCAGCTCAAACAGTCGACACCATCAAGGAGAAAACCATGCAGGCACTGACAAAAGCAGCAGAGTTGCAAGAGAAGTTCCAGACAATCACCAACGAGATTGAGGAAGCACAAAGAAATTAGGTGACTCGAGACGAGTCACATGTCAGTGTTGGGGGCCTGTTGGCACCAGGTTGAATGGGAAAGAAGAAATATCGTGGGAAAGAAAGCATGCAGAAAACTGAAGTAACAACTAGCAAAAGAACAGAACGCATGCATGCAAGAAAGCGTGCACAAAGGAAAGTGACAGATGGAGGAAGAATAGCATAGGCATGGGAGAAAGACCTAACGTAAGAAGGGTTAGGGTTTTGGTAATATTCTATAAAAGGATGAAGAGCCCAAAATGTATAAATATAGATACGAAAGTATCATATAGGGATGATGTTTTTTGTTATGATGGTTGTTGTTAGTATTTTTTTTGTTGAGGCTTAGGCTTTGGAGCAAAGTTTTGGAGACTGTAACCACATAGGAGTGTAGGCGATATGTAATGTTTTTTGCTGTATGAATCGATTTTGTAAGTTTTTGATCAAATAAGTTACGAGGGAAGGTAGATCTAAGGATTAGACCGCAGGCTGTAGAGCCTGGTGCGATCTAGTTCGCCTCATATAAATCTTACCCAGCTTTGTGGAGAATTATAAGCGTGTGGCACTAGGAATGCAGAACTGCCATAATAAAAGAGCCAAGAGCCAAATCTTTGTGGACGTAGCCCAGGAGGAGGTGAACCACGGTAATACTTGCGTAATGTGTTGAATGTATGCATGTCTCTACTTTCTTTCAGCAATTAATGGTTAAGCTTGATGAATGAGTTAATACATGTTATGAATCTGTTTATACTTTGTTGGAATTAAACTGTGGGATATATGTAGGCGACTTCAAGGAATAAGTAGTTTACCTTATAGCTCACGGTACTTGGATTTAATCAAGAAACCCCTATCCCCTACTCTATCCTAGGCTGTAAACACCTGAGTCTTATAGTCACCCATTTAAAGCTATATCGGGTGAGATTGCACAGTACCTTCTGGGTGTTGTGTTTCCTTTTGGTTTACCAGGAGGGCCGATAGTTTTAGAGGCTTTGTTGGAACCCCGAATGACATGAACCCTGGTTCAATAACTCAGAAAACCGGAGAAGGGAAATAGTAACCAATAATGACGAAGCTTCTAGATGAATAACCTACCACATTTGAAGAAGTTGTTCAAAAGAAACAATGGAAAGAAGCTATGACAGAAGAACACCAATCCATCATGAAAAATAATGTATGGGAAATTGTGCCTAGACCTAAGGTAAAATCAGTAGTAACTTCAAAATGGGTATATAATATCAAACATGCAACAGACAGAAGCATGGATAAATATAAAGCAAGGTTCGTAGCTAGAGGGTTTTCCCATAAGGAGGCAGAAGAATATGACGAAACATTTTCTCTAGTGACTATATATGCTTCCATTAGAGCTATCATATCTCTTTCCACTTCCATGGGATGGAACTTACATCAGATGGATTTAAAGACATCTTTTCTCAATGGAGCAATCGAAGAAGAAGTATATATTGAACAACCTCAAGGGTTTGAAGTACATTCTAGAGATACTCACGTTTGTATAATAAAGAAATCCTTATATGGACTCAAGCAAGCTCCAAGGGATTGGTATGCCAGAATGGAAAGCTATCTAACAAGACTTGGTTTCTCCAAGAGTCATGCAGATCCAAACCTTTACTACAAATTCGTGGACAATGCACCTGTAATTCTACTACTATATATTGATGATCTATTCATAACAGGTGAAGAGTCTCTCAACATCCATTGCAAGAAGGAACTAGCCTCTGAATTTGATATGAAATATCTTGGTCTCATGCATTATTACTTGGGACTAGAAGTATGGAAGAAGCATGGTGAAGTATTCCTTGGACAAGGAAAGTACACAATAAAGATCCTTCAAAAGTTTGGAATGATGGATTGCAAATCCATGGACACTCCTATGACTAAAGATATAAGAAAATTAAAAGATCTGGATTCTGATCCAATAGATCCATCACTATATCGACAGTTAATTGGGTCATTGATGTATTTGGTAAATACTCGACTAGACATTTGCTTTTCCGTGAATACACTAAGCCGGTTTCAGGTGGAACCCAGACATGAGAATTAGATAGCTGCAAAGCATGTCCTAATATATATTTGTGGGACAATAAACTATGGCTTAAGATATATCGCATCCAGTGATATACAGCTTCATGTATTTACAAATTCAGATTGGGAAGGAAGTGCAGAAAACAGAAAGAGTACTTCAGGAATGTGTTTCATCTTGGGCTCCACTATGATATCTTTGGGTAGAAGGAAACAGAAGTTTGTCGCACTCAGCACAGCAGATGCAGAATATATCATAGCATGTGAAGCATGCATAGAATACATATGGCTGAGGAAGCTAATCTCCGACTTATTTGATCAGATTCCAGATTCAACCATAATACATGTGACAATCATAGTTGTATAAGACTATCAGAACACCCAGTGTTTCATGAAAGGTCAAAACATATTGAGATCAAATACTACTTTATTCGAGATAAAGTCTAGTAAGGAGAAGTAAAGCTCCAATATATCCCGATAGATGAGAAGACAGCAAATATCCTGACAAAGCCTCTGTCCAGAATAAATTTTGCGTATTTTCGAGAAAAGATGGGGATCGTGGAAATAGCTCCCTTAGTTGAAAGGGAAGAAATAACTCTCCAATTTAGGAGGGACCACTGACATATTATTGAATTAAGAATAGTCATTTTCAAGTCTGAAAAATATTCCATCTTGGACAGATTCTTTCCAGTTCGGAAAGTGGGTTGAGATTTCTGACGGACAGACATTTTCCAGTTCGGAAAATGGTCCATATTGTTGATGTACCATAGACAACAACTTTCCATTGTGGTTAACATGGGGAGTGGTCTAGGGCAGTCTATCTTCTTGAGGGTTACTCAAGATAACTAACCCTCCTCGTCGGACAGTGATTTTTCATTGTGGTTAACATGAGGAATGGTTTGTTTTGGAGGTTGGTGTAGGACAGAAATTTCCTCTTGTGGTTAACATGGGAAATGGTCCGGACAATCATTTCTTAGGGCGGATTCATTCTCTCCAAGTTGCACTTTGTTTAGTGCCGTAGGAATGGCCCAGGGTGAGGATTGGTCCAGGTTTGACAATGAGGGACAGGCATTCCTTAGGGAATATTCATTCTCTCTAGGTTACACTATGTTTAGTGTCAAAGGAATGGCCCAAGGTGAGGAATGGTCCAGGCTCAAAAATCAGGATAGCCATTCTTCTTTGCTTGAGAAGAATGGTCCAGAGGAAGATACTCTTTCAGATCTCATATATGTGAGTGAAATAATGGAACAGATGATTTAGTTTACATTATAACAATATTTTCTATGTAGGTTGATATCAGATGATTGTTATGGAGACTGCATGTCTCCAAACAGTAGAGATATGCTACTTTGGTGGATATACTCCACTGTTTGTGACTATGTGTCACGGTTTGAGTAGTTGTGTACTACCATGGATAAACACAGTTGTGTTCTATCAATTGATATTGTACCTGTTGTCATGGAGGTTAACCAGTTGGATAATAATGACGGTGCTCGTGATGCTACCAGTTGAATGGTCTGTTTGTGCTCAAGACCATGGATGATTTTAGGGGCTAAATTTTTCTCTTGGGCTAATTTTCCATGGTTTTTCCAAAAACAAGATTCGCTATTTTAAAAATGATTCGCCCAAATTCTATAGGATAAAATTATTTTACTTTAAAAATCGCCAAAGTTTTATAAAAACTATATAAAATCCTTAGAAATTTGAATATCTTTACAAAAATATCGCCAAACATTTATAGTTGGCATATGGAGGATTAGTAAGATTTGCCAAGGTTTCTACATTTTAAAATAAATTTCCATCCTTAAAATCATCCCTGCTCAAGACCATACCTCCCTAGCTAGGAGGGAGTGTGGATATTATGGTAGCTTCGGGAGGTATGAACCTCCATTGTGACCTTTGACGAGATTAGAATGTTCTGGAAGAAAGAAAAGAAATGAAAGTAACCCTAGATGAGATGTCGGCTAAAGAGAGATCATTAATATGAATTAATTAGTACCCAGAAGGAGAAGTCGGCCCAGGTAAGTCTTCCAGAAAAACTATAAATACAAGGCGCCAGTCTCTCATTTGACATAGTTCTCAGAATTGCAGAAAGTCAGTTTTGCGCACTGCAGTCTAGCAGTCTTGTGCGCAAGTCCTAGGAAAGGTGTTGCACTAGTTTTGGGTGGGACTCTCTGATCATCTTTGGTTACTTCTTTCTTGGTACATTAGCCTTGCTTGGATATTGGATTGCTAGCATGATTCTTCTCTCTGTCAAGGTCAAGGTGCTCGGAGGGTGGATTCATCCTATGGTTGGGTGACAATAGTGATATTTTCAATGGTAAAACAAGCACATTCATTCATATTCTAGCAGATGTTAGAAGACAGATATGAGAGACTAGAGGGCAGTGGTAAATCCCCCATGGACCCAAATGCAGCCTTCATGAAGGTACTCAACATTCTGGTAGTCAGTCAGTAGGCTATGACTCAGTCCTTGGCGCAGATGGTTGATAGATTGGCCATAGTGGGCACCCCGGGCACACAATCCCCACATCCATCATAGGGGAACTCAGGGGCAGGCAATATACCATAGTCTCCTACTCGCACATACACCTCATCGAGTAGGATTCCCAGGCCATTGTTCCCCAGTTTCTAGAGGGTACCCCCTATAGCATCCCAACAATCGATAACACATAGGTCACCCATTCAGGTGGAGGACATTGCAGAGTACATGAGGGAGTATGCAACATTGGCACGTGACTTCCATCAGGACATGACCCTGGTCGAGTATTGTGAAATTAGACTCAGGAACCGCCCCAGAGAACCACAGGGAGGAAGAAAGAAACAACAATAGGGGCATAACATTGATTTCATCCGGAAATTTGGTAAACTCACCATACCTTCTTTTGACGGATCATCCAAATGCACCGCCAGAGCTTAGGTAAAAAATATATACACATACTACAAGCTCAACCTAATGACCGAGATAGAGACCATCATTTTTTCTACCCTACACTTTGAGGGTGAGGCACACGAGTGGTGGCATCATGGATTAGTGATGTTGGGTCACAGTCACATCACCTCCTATAGAGAGTTCACATAAAGACTCATGGAAAGGTTTGACAGGAGGGATCTTGAGATCCACTTCAGGGATCTAGCCCAGTTGAGACAAACTGTCACAACAGAGGAATTCATCATGGAGTTGCAGCAAGTAGAAATGGTAGTGACAGATATTCAGAGCCTAGGTTGATCATTTTGTTCTCAGAGGGACTCACAGAGCCCGTGAGAGGATGGGTGAAGGTATACAGGCCTCACACCTTGCAGGATACCATCTTATGCACTCGATATTTGGAAGACTCAGTTCCAAAGACTAAACCCTTTTCGATACCCTTCGTACCACAGAAGGACCAAGACAGAAAGACATTCCAGAGAGAATGGAAGGGAAAGGAGAAGCTAGATGATGAGACGAGGCAAGAGCTTATGAGGAAGAATCTTTTCTTCAACTACATATACCCTTGGGTCCCATGCTACAGGTGCATGGGCAAGGGAGAGATTCATTATATTGAGGTGGTAGAAGACAGTGTGGACAGTGAGGAGGAGGAGCAGGACAATGGATCCACTAGCTCGGAGGAGGATTCAACAAAGGAAGAGGAGCAACCTCCCCGTAGACCACCGACACCGGTAGGGGCCCACCCACCATTAGTTCCACAACCTCCTGAGCAAGCTAACAGATGAAAACCAAAAAAGGGAGGAGTCATAGTGACCCTTTTTGGTGTTCCTGGGTATGATACCCTCCGGATCAGAGGGACTATTAAGGGACAATGGGAAATCTCCCTATTATATGGTGGGACCACCCACAACTTCATTAATGCTTCATTGGTATTGAGACGGGCACTTCAGACAAAGGAGTTTGAGGCGTTTGATGTTGCAGTAGCAGATGGCCATACAGTGGAGTGTCTAGATGGAGTTTTGGACTTGGAGATAAATTTAGGCAAATACATAGTGAGAGACACATTTTATGTGGTTGACCTATCTAACACAGATGTGGTATTGGGAGTCCAGTGGATGATCACCTTGGTAAAAATCACCACCAATTACCAAACCTTGGAGATGGGGTTTAGAGACAGTGATGGGAAGAGGGTTGTTTTGAGAGGCATGTCAACAGGAGCACCCAGGACAGTTTCAACCAAGAGGATGGAGAGGATATTCATAAATCGGGAGGTATCATATTTCGTAGAGTGCTTGATCACTACACGGAAGGATTCATAGGTTCAACAATAGTATCATACAGAGATCATGAACTTGTTGGGATGACATCAATAGGTTTTTGGGTTGATTCCACCAGGGAGACCACCTGACAGGGGGTTTGAGAACACCATTGAGTTGGAAAAGGGGGCCAAACATATGATCACACCCCCATATCGTCATCCTAGGAGGTTCAAGGATGAGATAGAAAAAACAATTAAGGAATTACTAGTGATGGGACACATCAGACCGAACAACAACCCATTCGCCTCTTTAGTTGTCTTAGTTCTAAATAAGGATGGTACCATGAGGATGTGCATTGATTATCGGGCCTTGAACAAGAAAACCATCAAGAACCGGTATCTTATCCCTTGCATTGACGAGTTGATGGATGAACTACATGGGGCATTTTCTTCTCAAAGATTGATCTAAGCTCTGGGTATCATCAGATCAGCATCCGAGAGCAGGACATAGAGAAGACGACATTTCAGTGTCACTTTGGACATTTCGAATTTCTGGTTATGCCATTTGGGCTAACAAATGCACCAGCTACATTTTAGTCTTTCATGAACCACATATTCAAGGATCAGTTGAGGAAATTAGTCTTGGTTTTATTCGACGACATGTTGGTCTACAACAAGACATGGTAGGAGCATATGAGGCACTTAGATGAGGTTTTGAGCATCATGGACGCGCAGTCACTATATGGCAAAGAGTCCAAGTGTGAGTTTTGTATGACATAACTTCTTTACTTGGGCCATATCATCAGTGCACAGGGAGTACAGGTACACCAAGAGAAGTTCAGGGTCATTCTAGATTGGCCAATGCCCAGAAATGTGATAGAGTTGAGGAGATTCTTCAAGTTATGTAGCTATTACAGGTGGTTTGTCAGGTGTTTTTCTTAGCTTGGAGCACCACTGACAGATCTCACCAAGCAGGGGGCTTTCATATCAACTAATGAGTAACATAAATCCTTCGATCACATGAAGGAAGTCATGGGCACATGTCATGTGTTAGCATTACCAGACTTCACTCTGCCATTTGTATTAGAGTGTGATGCATCCGGTGAGGGTATCGGGGTAGTTTTGATGCAAGGAGGACACACCATTGTATTCGAGAGTAGGAAGCTCAATCAAACTGAGAGGTTTTACTCCATCCGTGATAAGGAAATGATGGAAATCATGCATGCCTTGACCAAATTTAGACAATATTTGGTGGGCAACAAATTTGTGGTCAAAACAGATCACAACAGCTTGATGTATTTCCTTGAGAAAAAAGACCTCGGTGAGCGCCAGAATAAATGGGTGACAAAGGCACAGGAATTCAACTTCAACATATATTATGTCAAGGGGAATAAGAACATTATGGCCAATGCACTATCGAGGAGACCTGCAGAATGTTCTTTGATGGATATTTCAGCAGATTGGAAATCCCACTTGTTAGTGGAATATTCCAAGAATAATTTTTCTTGTGAGGTTATGGATGGGAAAATACAGGATGACAGGTATAGGGTCATTAATGATGTCATATTCTACAAGGATAGAGTCTACTTAGTGCCAGATTCGGGGCTCAAGAAGAAGATCCTCGCAACCATTCATGATTCAACACTAGCAGGCCATCAGGGGTTTTTCAAAACCTATAGACAGATTAGGGAGAGGTTCTCATGGAAGGGCCTCAAACATGATGTCATGAGACACATCAGTGAGTGTGTGAATTTCCAATAGCACAAGTCAGAGCATACTCTTCCAGCAGGGCTACTTCAACCACTTCCCATTCCAAAGCATAAATGGGAAAGCATATCGATGGACTTCATCACAGGCCTACCCAAGGTCTCGGGTAAGGAATGTATCTATGTATTGGTCGACAAATTGAACAAGTTTGCTCGATTTTATGCCATACCTACAAAGTAAAACGCAACTCAGGTAGTTGAGTTATTCTTTAAGGAGGTCTTCAAACTTCATGGGTTTTCGAGGAACATCATCATTGATAGGGACAGTCAGTTTATTGGGACATTCTAGAGGGAGTTGTTTAGATTGGTGGAGACAGAGTTGACACCCAACACCATCTATCACCCTCAGAAAGCTGGGAAGACTGATATCATCAATAAGTGGGTTGAAGGGTACTTGAGGAACTATGTAGGTGGACAACGGAGAACATGGGTCAAGTGGCTACATTTAGGAGAGCATTGCTACAACACCACTTTCCACATGTCCATTGGTATGACACCCTTCTGATCATTGTATGGATATGATTCTCCCGCTTTGGTAGACTTGGTTTTCGAGAAGAGTCTCCCAAGGCCAAGGATTGGATAACAGAGAGTCAAGAGATTCTCAAGTTGCTAAAAGAGAATCTGCAGATAGCAGAGAACCAACGAGAGATTAGTGCGAACATGCACAAGACAGAGCACATCTTTGAGGTTGGGGATCTGGTCTTCTTGAGACTCCAACCTTACAGACAATCATCTCTGAAGAAAAGTGGGGACGAGAAAATCAAGCCCATATTTTATGGCCCTTACAGGATCATGTGTCGAATAGGCAAGGTTGACTATTAGCTAGAGCTTCCAAAGGGGAGCAATATTCATAACGTGTTCCACGTATCTTGCCTCAAAAAGGCAGTGGGACAATTCATCAACACATCAGAGGAGCTTCCCCCATTGGATGAGGAGGGACATTTGGAGTTGGTTCTAGAGGAGGTACTAGAGTTCTGGGAGTGGAAACTGAGGAGAAGGGTCATCAGAGAGTGTTTGATCAGATGGAGAGGGATTTCAATAGAGGATGCTACTTGGGAGAGCGAGCAGGTGTTGCATCACCCTGGATTGGTATTGCTTGAGGACAAGGAATTTTGGGAAGGGAGGACTGTAATGTCCCTTTCCAAATAGGAGTTCTAGAGAGAAGGATTAATGTTCTAAACTTCCCCATTAGACTATAGTCGGGGACAGAAAGGGGTAAACAGGGTTACTAGAGGTCACTCCAGTCAAAGGTGTTATATTCAAAAAGTGGCATTGAGCTAAAAGTGACTAAAAGAGTTTGTAAGCCAATTTGATCTAAAAATAGAATAGATGAGCTAAAATTAGAAGTCAACATCGAATTAGGGTTTCAGTTAGCTATAAGAGAAGGTTCAACAACCTAATTCATCATTATGTATATTTTGACTTGTCATTGAGGAGAGAGGCACATCTCATGAGAGATAGTTCAATGGATTCCAGAAGGAAGACACCAGTTGGTTGATTTCGGTGTTCATAGACACACCCTAGTCACCAAGGAGATCACACAAATCTTCCATCATTCTTCAGCAGCAGTTACATAGGTTCCAGTAGCAAGGGTGCACTTATTCAGGGTGAGGGTGCAACTTCTGAGGAAGTTTAGTGGATCCACTTGTACCTTTCAGGCAGAGTTCAGAGATTCCCCTCTGGCCCATTTGAGAGGAAGGAAATGCACATATTTTTCTTGGTTCCTCATCATATTAAGATGAAGGAATCATCTGGGGTGCACTTTCTAGACATTGGGAGTGAGACACTTGGGGAGGACACATTTGGGGTTCTCGAGTGATAATCAATTCATATATGGGGAAATCCTTCCGACCCATTTCCCAGTAGACCTGGGTGATTAGTTTGAGACACACATCAGCTGATTCTGATGGTGGCATCACTAGGGCATAGTTTTCCAGAGCAGAGGGGGTGCATTTCCCCCAAGGGGATCCATCTGGGGACCAAATACACTAGTTGAGGTATGAACAGTCACCAAGATTATGAGGCAGAGCAGGGCACATTTTTTTGGATAGTTTCTAGGGATTTTTGAAAGGTATAGCCACCAGGGTGAACTATCCAGACTTGCAGCAGTTTTCATACAAGCTAGCATATCCACAACAGTTATTCATCTCATCCATTTCATTCCACAAAATTCTTCGGGTATCAGGTATTATTGTTTTATCTTCTTTTGTATTCCGGCTAAGATCCTTTCTCATTGATCTAGCCGAGTGATTCATTTTATTCAACCACATTCAACATTTGTACTCCACAGAGATTTCATAATATAAACTTTGCAGTCCTTTGTCACCATTATTATTTGAATGCTCATTTATATGTTGTAAACAATTAATCCTACACACACATTAGCAGAGTTTCCTAGACTATCCAAGTCAGGAACTTTACATTTTTCAACAGAACACTTCCACCCAATTTAAGGCACTAAATAGTCGAATTTTAATGGACATCGGGCCCTCTTCCTAGGATGTTTTAGGTAGGTCTTAAACATTCCTATGTGACAGTAATAGAATACTTGGCTACATCAATTCACCAATATCAATTTGAACACGTTTGATGAGTCCAATCTAGTGGGATTGGTTAGC
>JASDQU010334545.1:0-12702 GCA_032191745.1 Picea mariana
TCTTCTGTTATAGCCATATCTCCAACACCCTACTCCATGGCACACCCACGGTCAAGGAAGAAAAAACCTACAAAAGAATCTTAGAAGACTTTGGGGAAGCCTCAAGGGAGAAGATCAACCATTCCAAATCCATGATCTATTTCTTTAACACTAATCTTGCAATTCAAAGAAACCTAGCCAACATTATGGGGTTTGAACGCAAAATGCTCTCAACGAAATACTTGGGAATGCCCCTGACGGACAGAGCATGCAAAATGGAATCGTGGGAAGGAGTGATCAACAAATTGTAGGAGAGGGTAAAAGATTGGACTTACAGAGCTCTCAACCTGGCAGGGAGGCTTATCCTCACCAAAGTGGTTCTACAAGCAATTACGGCGTATACGATGTCAATGTTTCCCGATCCCAAAGGAATACTACAAAAGATAAGAACCATTCAAAGAGATTTCCTATGGCGAGGTGGGGAAAATAAAAAGAAATGGGCCCTGCTATCCTGGGAGAAGGTATGCAGACCAAAAGGCAAAGAAGGCCTAGGGTTACAAGACCCATAGGTAACCAACGAAGCCTATGGGGAAAAACTCTAGTGGAGATGGGTCAAGGAAAAATCAATACCATGGGCAAGCCTCTGGAAGGCCAAGTATGCCCCAAACATCAACGATCAAGATCGAATTTGATTCATGGGCACAAGGGAGGGATCAACCATCTGGAATATATCCTGGTGCAACAAGAACTCAATCCATAAACACAGCTTCTGGGAATTCAGGAATGGTCAAACATCCAGATTCTGGGAGGACGCATGGCAACAGGAACCCATAATGGAAAATCCAGACAAGGAGGAGCTACAACAGGAAATGATAGTGCAAGGAAAGACAAAAATCCATCACTACTAGAAGAAAATAAATGATAGTGACAGATGGAGGACCTGGGACAAACTCAACCCACAAAATAGAGACTGTATCACAACTCTAACGAAAGAGGTGTGTTACAGGTGAACCCCCCTATGGACAAGCGGATTCCCTCTTGGTCTCTAGACTCCTAAGGCCAAGACAGAAAAGTGATTAACATGGACACTGACATCCTTTTAGATCTAATCAAGCTAATATACGAAGGAGAAGAATAAAGATATGTACCTTGTTAATGACGTTTGTCCTTTTGAAATTCAAGTTGAGCTTCGATCTTGAGCTCCCTGATAGGTCCTGTAGAAAAAACGAGGATACAATGGACTTTCTATTCTACTGATATTAGCTCAAACATAGATCTATCTATTGAAGAGAAACTCATGTGGAACCAAACATAAATTTGAAAGAAACAGGACAATCATTGATATATTAATAAGAACAAGTAAAATCACTTACAATCCTTTGATGAAGGTGCAACAACTTCTTTCAGTTCTCCTTGTCCAACCTCTTTGCTCAAGTAATCTACACTGATTGCTTTGATGACATCTCACTCTTTAGATCATAAGTTTGGTGTAATTCTCAATCTCCATATCCTCCTTCTACCATGAGGAGGCCTCCTTATATAGGCTTGGAGAGGCCTAACCACTTGAGAGATATTTGGGATAAGTTGAGGATTCCTCTCCTTCGGTTGTGGATCTTCCCTAAGATCATGCCTTGACCTAAGATTTGAACCCAACTACCTTCAGATATTGAGGGGATTGTTCCTTGATTTCCTCCAACAAACCAAATTTTGCCCAAAAAAGGGCAATGCTCCCTCAAAAAGGGCACAAAGCATTGGAACACTCCCCTATAAGAGGGTACAGAACACCAATTCTCCCTAACAGTGGGTAGGAGAGCGCTCCCTTCCAAAAATGATATTTTAGTGGTTTTCTCAGTGGTAAAAGGCTTGTACTCCTCTGCCAATTGATTTATCTTCTTCAAAACTATTCTTTGAGGTGTCTCAGTGTCCTTATGATGTTGTTAGAGAGACGACACATGCGGTATGATGTTTACGACACTTTCTACACTTGCGACCAATATGAAACACTTGCAATATTTATAATGAAGACACTAGACATCATTGCAATGAGTAATTTTGATGTGTAACAGATTTCCCCCAAAAGTGAAAAGTCAGAAGATGATGATGACTGAAGTACTTTGTATAATTTTTTGAGCAAGGGTATGGATGCAGAGAAATAAAAAAAAGTTGCACACAACCATCAAAAAAATAATATGGCATGTTTCAAACCCAAGGCAGGCATACCTATGCTTGAGTGATAAAGACTTTTTCAGGTATAGCCGCCATAGAATACACTGCAGATCCATAATGATACTGATAAAAGGTATAGCCACCGAAGATACAATGTGGATCTATACACCTATGACCTGAACTGATCGTAGCCACAAAGAATATACAGTCTGTCTACAAGACGACAAGACATAACCATGACCAATACAAAGTGGATCTATGTAATAGTGTATGTGCCATAGTTCAAAAAACTCCTTCGCAACCTGGGCAAAGTATATATAAGAGTGATAACTAAACCCAAGGTCTTCTTACCGATCCCAATGTAGTACGAATCTAACCATGTGAATAGATGTCCTGATGTCGAACATGGTAGAAACCACTTGATTACTGGTCAATGAGGTAAACCGTTAACAAGTGAGGAGGAGATCACCATTTATGTCAATGATTCCCAAGGTACTCTAGCACATTCTAACGAAGGTGAATGGATGAGATGAAGTCAAACATCCGTGGAATCATCCGATCAGAGGTAAATGATGTAAACTCACTATGAGACGTGAGGAGGCTTGCCATTGAGGCATGCAGGTCCCAAAGTACTAACTGGTTTCTAAGTCTAGCTCCTGGATAATGTGTTTAATTCGATAGGAATAGACTCGTCGAAGGAGGGCCTTGATGTATCACCCATCAACGACACAAAACAAACACAGAGATGTAATTGGTGGATCAAATGAACATGGCTTGACACGGGTATTGAAACAGGATATTTGTGATGGATGACTCTCGAGGTAGATACTTCCCTTGAACACTGAGGCAGAACAACAAAAACATGACATGGACCAAAACTTGATGATGCAGTGGATGCTGTGACTTTTGTCAGGTGACCCAAAGGAGTAAAACAAACTCAGAGGATTGGCTCAGTGCAGAGGTTCAACAGATTAAAATGCGTGCAAAGACAAAGTGTCGGGTTCAAGGGAAACCGTAAGAGTTACTAGTAGTGTTCTCAAAAACTGCATGGCTTGCTTCTTTCAATTTTTCCCCCATCCAGATAGACAAGTACCTATTTTTAATTTAATGAGATCGAGGAGGGTAACACATGCTCAATATGACTCACCTTTGGTAAGTCCCTCTTCCTTTGTTTAGCGAACTGGAAGAAGTAAGGGTTCGGTCCCGTATGAGCCCTTCAATGTATGATTGTTTAAGGAGTTCAGAGAAGGTAAACTCTGTGGTTTTTCATATTTAGAGAGTCTGAAAACAACTTAAAGACGACAATAATGTTGTCCTTTTTCATAATTTTAGTCTTGCGAGGTCGAAAAAGAGATAAATTATCACTCGAAAGACGCCCTTTCAAACCTTTTAACGAGTGGGAAATGAAGAAAGCTCACTCGACAATCTTTTCACGTTTAGAGAGTCTGAAAAGAGTTTAAAGAAGACTCGAGGGAGTGTTCCTTTTTCGTGTATCCATGCAGGTTTGAAAAAGAGATAAAAGTTTGCCCGACGCGTTCTCATGTGTTTGAGCTTGAGAACGAACAAAGACTATGCTCATGAAGGTGACAAGATAAAATAAACAAACCCGCTTCAAAACCTGCCAATAATGTCAAAACTACATTCCAGGGGATTAATAAGCCTCCAAATATTTCTCAAAAACCCAAAAATAACTATATCATATGTGAAAATGAAATGTATAATAGTAAAAAGGGGTAAAAATGTCATTTACCATTTCATTTATGCAAAGATTTGTAGCAGTGGAGAATTTGTGTTTTGGAGCTGAATCTTGAATTGTTCGGTGTTGGAGCTATGGTCAATCATTTTCCTCACTGTTTGGACCAGGTTAGCATTATTTTTCCTCTCTTTATTTTACATGATTCATATTTTGTTTTAAGGCACTAAAAAATTATAAAAAATGATGCCTTGGGTCAACCCAAGCACTCAACAAGCTTGGTGCTCCTCTAAAAATCATGGGTAAGTGTTGGGTGGCTTGGAAAACACCCATCTTAACCAATAAAAGGTGCGCCAACGCTCTGATGTGGTGGCTATGGGAGCACTTCCTCAAAAACCCACAAGAAAAATGCCCAAAAATGGCTCACGCGCGCTCAATATGTGAGGAGAGCGTTTTGAGTTTTTGAACATTTTAAATGGCTAATGTAAGGGTGGATTGATGCCCTGATGTTCATGTGAAGAGGGAATTGTTCTTTTGCAAGAACAAAAAATCATTTTTTTTTAAGTTTTTAAAATTGCGAAAAATTCGTCGAAATCTTGATTTAATGAATTTTGTTGTCAACTGCAAGTGACTTCGGCAACATGCTTGAGTGGAAAGAAAGAGAACACGAGCTCAATGATGTGGCCACTCTACAAAGTCCCCAATCGAGAGCCGCGTTGAGGAATTGTGGTCTCCTCAAATATTTCAAAATGCAAAAGATGAAGAAGGAGATTCTTCTTCTCGAATACATGATCGGGTTGTGAAACGTTGCAGAGCAAGGGTTCCATATGGGGATGCATCTTCTGACCATCGAGTTGGAGGACATATATTTCATAACCGTTCTTTCGAAGAGAGGGGTTCCTATAGCTTTATTCGGGCAAAGGGCACTTATTGCACCTGTGGATGAGTATCTGGCAAACCATTGTGTCCTGGGAGCGAGACTAGTGGGAGGCAGGATTGCAATCAAAGATATCAGAGACTTATCTCTTCGATCCATCCTGTTTTCCATGACAAGTATAGTGGTAAGTACGAGTGCTCACCAAGTTTCAATATCATAGGTGGCCTATGGTTTAAAGTGTTTAGAGCCAACACTGTTTAACTGGAGCGCAGGGTTTCTTCACCATGTGAAGGAACAAATTACGAGATGCAGAGTAGGTCAGCAGAAGCAGTTCGGATATGGTTCATTCTTGGTTTAGTTCTTTTTAGAGCACATTCCCTAGATGCAACCTCAGATTGCGTTAGTAGTGCATCCAGTGGGAGAACCACGTATGGAACGGTGGACAAGCATGTCCCCAAGACTAAGTTCAGATTCAGAGTTTAGATTCACCGGTGGCTTCTTCGCTTGGCTGAGATGCCAATTGATTGTGATAGAAGACTTTCCATATGCCGGAGTAGATTTCTGGGGAAGCATGGACTTGGTTCTTCTAGTAGGAGAGGATTGGGATGCATCAGGTAAGAAACCAAAAATGATCTTGTCAAGTTTTTTTATTTTAAAACATTATATTATTTTTTTTGGTTACATAGAAGAGTCTTTAACAGATGTAGTCATTTCATCGTGCAGATAGGGGAGCAACACATCCAGCAGATATGACGGCATTGGGGCATCACGGAGATGCTTAGATTGTAGTTGATCAGGGGTAGCAGCAACAGGTTGAAAGAAACCTCCAAGGCATCACGAGAGGTATCCCTCCTCTTAGGAGGCGGGAAGTGTCGTTACATCTACAGAGACACACTGTGGGGGTGTCTGAGAGTCTTAACTCTCTACTGAGGCGATTAGCCCGTACAGTAATGTGTTACTCGGAGCATAATGTAATGTAGGAAGATTAGAATTATTCCTGGCGATTAGTCTGTATGACGATGCTTATGGGTGTGACCCACATTTTGCCTATCTATGTACCAATTTTGATGTAATCAAACATTTTCAGTCACATCGTATATATATACATTTCCGATTTTTTACAGTGCCAAATGATTTTCAAATGATGTCTTTTATGTGATGTGTTTTAATTTACATGATGAAATGTGATATAATTCATTTACTTTATGAAAACTTATCTATGTGTGAGATATCTATCCATAATGTAATTTGCTAACGAATCCGAAATGGTACTAAGTTCTCTTGGTATGTGTCGATATTTGATGAAATAAAACATTCGTTCAAGATGACGAACTCGTAGATGGAGACGTAGTAGGATAGGATTGTGAATAGCATAGATACGATTTAGTTGACAGACCACGAGTTGAGAGTCTAGAGTGACAATAATGAGAGAAATGCCTAGGGAGGATGTTTCAGTTAAAAGTCCAATGACAACATGATATTCTACCATGTTGTTAGTTGTCGATCCTAAGAAAATACCTCCTAAACTAACCAACTCATTAGAGTGGTAAACGACCCAAGCTGCGAAAGAAATGTTCTAGGTGTGTCGACTAGCAGCATCTGCAAACCCGGCAAAGATAGGAAAGGAAGATGTCATCTGCGCATGAAAACACAAGACACAGTATAAGTGGCTAAGGAAAAAACTCAAGCACGCA
This sequence comes from Picea mariana, assembly GCA_032191745.1. NCBI lineage: Eukaryota > Viridiplantae > Streptophyta > Pinopsida > Pinales > Pinaceae > Picea > Picea mariana. The sequence goes on from JASDQU010334545.1 coordinate 6,410, forward strand.
AGAGAAAAGACACACCAAAAAATAAAAATATAGTTGTGTACAAAGCACGTATGCTAGATGTCCTAGGAATATTACTTCTTCATCTAAAGCTCGTTTCGGGGCTCACCCAGGAAAACTCCATAGTAATCGACTAGTTCATAGGTGCCTCTATGTATAACACGTTTCACGATGTAGGGACCATGCCATAGAGGTTCTAACTTCCCTGTCTCTAACTTGTCATGAGCCTGATCATAAACGAGGACCAGGTCTCCTTCTACAAAAGTGTGAGGATGGACAGACTTGTCGTATTGATTTTTGATTCGTTTTTGGTACATCTCATTGACGAGAGAAATATCACGACATGTTTCGTCCAACCTCGTTAGATGTAGGAAACATTCTTCTTCATCAGAAGTGTGGGGTAGGAGTCATACCTTAATATTTAGCGAAGGAATTTCACACTCGATTGGTAGGACAACCTCAATGCCATATACTAACTGGAAGGGAGTGAATCCCGTAGCAATTTTTACTGAGGTCCGATAAGCCTAGAGAGCGGAGAAGAGTTGTAAATGCCAAGACATCTTGTTTGCCCCTACCATCCATTGGATCATAGTTTTGAGGACTTTTTTGATGGCTTCAACTTTTCCATTAGCTTGAGGATAATACGGGGATGAGTTCTCATGGAGAAAACCCAACTTGGTATGTAACTCACTCATCATCTGGTTTTGAAAATGGGAACCATGATCAATGACATTGGCATGTGGAACACCAAAGCGAGTGATGATGTGATTAAAAAATAAAAGTGTTGCAGTATGACCATCGTTCAGAAAGGTAAGCATAGCCTCAACCCATTTTGTAAAGTAATCGACGATGATGATTTTATAACTGTTCCCCTCGGCTAAGGTAGGCTTACACTGCATGAAAACAATGCCCCATTTGGCAAAGGGGCCCATGGAAATAATGGGATGCAGTGGAGTAGGGTGGGTGTGTGTATTTTTTTGAAAAACTTGGTAGGGTAGGCATTTTTTTACGGCCTCCCTACAATCCTTGAAGATGGAGGGCCAAAAGTATTCGACACGTAAAATTTTCTGGGCTGTAGCCATCCCAGAAAGGTGATCGCCACATGCTCCAAGGTGACAGTCATTGAGGACACGTTCAGCCTCTTCATGAGTCAAACATCATCATAGGATGGTATCAATGCCAAGACGATATAAGGTGTCGTCGATAATGAGATAATGATGGGAGTGGTGGAAGATACAATGATGTTATTCACGAGAGATATCTGGCTGAAAATGTTGTGTCTAGAGATAGAGAATGACGTCTCCATACCAGGGATAAGAAATGCTAATGAGGAATAGAGATTCATCAGGGAGAGAATCTCTAGGCTCAATATCTTCGTCATCACAGAGAAAATCACAAATGAGTTCCACGAACACCAGGGACTTTTTGGATTTGGACTTAGCAAATTCAAGATCGAATTCTTGAAGGATTATGATCCATTTTGAGTATTTTCCCCCAAGTACCTGATGGGGCAGGATGTGATACATGGGGTTCGAATTCGCGACAAATGTTGTGGTACGTAACAAAATGTAATGATGAAATCTATGGACAGCGATGACGGCTGCCAGAGCCAAATTCTCAACACGTGAATAGCAGAGTTTTGGTCCAGATAGACTTTTACTCATGTAATAAATCACATGTTCTTCACCGGAAGAGTCCTCTTGAACTAACACCATGGAAATAGTGGAAGTAGAGGCCACTAAGTAAAGGATATAATCCTTCGTATAGTCTGGAGTATGCAACAAAGGAGTGTGTGTCAGTGCATGATTAATATCATCAAATGATCGTTGAGCAGTATCATCCCATATGAAAGGGGCGTCTTTCTGCAACAATCGCATGAATCCTTTAGTGATCTCAGCGTAGTTACAAATAAATCGACAAAGAAAGTTTTCTTTCCCCTGCAAACTTTGGAGTTGTCGTAGGTTGTTAGGTGGGGGTAAAGCTATAATAGCTCTAATCTTTAAGGGAACCACCTGAATCTCATCCTTGGAGACAACAAAGATGAGAAGTCGGCCTGATTCGACAACGAAAATACATTTATGTGGGTTCAAATGGATGCGGTAGAACCGACATTGAATAAAAATAGCCCATAGATGACCGAGATGGTCGGATCAATTGGATGAGTGGGTGGGTAAGTCATCAAGGTATGGTTCTGCAATATGTTTGATATCGTGGAAGATGTAGGACATGGCTCACTGGAACGTAGCCCCAACATTTTTAAGGCCAAATGGTAGCTTCCGATAAGAGAAAGTTCCCCATGGGTAGATAAAGGTCGTCTTATGTTGATCATCCGGTAATATGTCTATCTGGTTATATCTTGAGAAACCGTCCATAAAAGAGAAAAGTACGCTACCAGTGCAATTATCAATAATCTGGTCGATGAAGAGTGTGGGGTAGTTGTCTTTCAGATAAGCCTTGTTAAGATCCCTATAATCAACACAGATGTGAATGGTCCCCTGTTTCTTAGTAACTGGGACGATATTGGAAACCCATTCCATCAAGGGGACATGATAAATGAAACCAGATTTCAATAACTTTTCAACCTCTGCCTTAATAGCCGTAGTCTTTTTAGGATGGACTGGGAGGAGTTTCTGACGAACAGGTTTGACACCGGGATAGGTTTTAATCTCATGCATAGTGATCAATGGATCAATCCCAGGCATCTCTTCGTAGCTCCAGGTGAGGACATCGCAGAATTATTTAAATAAAGCGGTGTAAGAGACCACTTCCTCGGGTGAACAATTAGCTTTGAGGTTAATGTTTTCCACGACATCGTCCTTGATCGAAATATCAATAATGATCGTAGATGAAATGTTGCCCAAATTCCCCTCAGAAACAGTATCTTGGGTGAGGATGGGAGATTGCGGGAAGTCGACAACATCAGAAGGGAAGACAGAGTGTATGTCATCTTGCATTTCTTCCAGAGGTGGAAGAAAAGAGGATCGATGATGGCTATCATTCCAAGGTACATCATCGAGGCTAAGCATTTCCATTATAGATTCGTCAGAAGGAAAAATTTGGGAAATGTAATCGATTACTGATGATAAGGAATTTAACCACGATGGCATCGAATAAGGGTTGGGTGTAAAGAGATGTTAGTCATTCGAAGAGGGATAGAAAGATTGAATAGCAACGCACGAGGTTTCGGATGGACTAAGTGGCATGGTGTCACCGCGTGCATCGAATTCCAATGGACTGGGTACAATCCAAGGGTTAGATGATTCCAAGGATTGGTAAATCGTAGTCAAATCATATTAATCGTGGCAATACGATGTGCAGTGGGTGGAAGTGGTGTAGGGAAGGTACCCATGAGGCTAGAGTCTTTCAACAAGCCAACACCAATGATTTCATACGTGATCTTATGATTTCCCAAGAAGGGAATATTGTTGGTAGAGGGAACGCGAGCGTTAGGCATACAAAAATCTAACTGATCGATAGTGACAATTTTACCTTGATGAGGAAATTGTACACATCGAAAAACTGACGAAGCAACGACGGTCATAGCATAGAAACAACTTCTTCCAAGTAACAAGTTGTAATCGAGGGGAGCATTGACCACGTCGATGTCAACAGAAACGGTTTTGTCACCCAATTGGACGGATAGGGACTACACAAGTCCGTGCGAATGAAAACCTCACCCATTGAATGCACATAACATCGTTGGGGATTTATTAAGTGCGGGTGATTTCAAGCTTTTCCAATAGGCTAGACACATGACACAAGTTGAGGCTCCCTCATCCAGAATAGTTCAGTGGATTTGTTGATTGTGAACAACATCAACTTGGAAAGCAAGTTGGTGAGAGAGCCGAGATGTATAATTTTTCAGGTTAAACATGATATTATTGGATGAATCAAGATCAGCAACACCAATAACAGCCAAGAGAGTTCTACGTTGACTGGGACAGTGCTGTAGAACTTCTAATGCAGACATAGCACACGGTGCTTGAGCCAAATCTTCAACAATGTTGTAGTTTTGGGTGGCACGTGAACTAGCATTAAAGGTAGATTTACAAATAGTTCTCTTAGGAGGGCGTAAGATAGAGTCGAATGCAGGTTTCTCAATATGAAGTGGTCTAGACGGAGGATTAACTGATGGAAAACTAATAGAGGATGGTGATGGATCTGGTAAAGTACCGATACCATTAGTGACTTTTCCTTTGTCAGGTTTAACTGGTGTGTCGTGTGTCGTAGAGAGGGTGGTTAAATCAGTCCCGTTAAACATGTAAATATGGGAACTTGTCGAGGTTTCAACATGGGAAGGATGGTTGAAACTGCCCCCTGAAGAGGGGGTTTGAGCAACCATAGATTGCTGCTGTGGAAAAGGCTGAGTAAGCACGATGGGTTGGGAATTCCCCTTGAAAAGTTTGGCCACTTCATTGCGATGTGGACAGTCTCGAGTGTAATGATCACCACAAATGAGACACAGGAACTTCGTTTTCCATTGTGGTTGATTTTCATTAGCAGGTGGTGGGTTTTGAGCTTTTGGTTGTTCATTATTATTATTCTTTTTGTTTTTGTTCTTTGTCTTCTTATTAACTCCAGTTTGTTGTGAAGGGACAGATTGAATTGCATTCACCTCAGATATTTGAGTTTGGGGGGAGGTAGAGGAGGGTGAGGTCGAACTGGGAGTGGATGCCGGAGCAGATCGATTCACTGTTCCAGTCGACTGGGAAACAGATTGGGTTTTGACGAAGCCGATAACCCCATCCGCATGTGACATGGATGACGGTTTAGATGGATTGGTACTTGGACGGGAAAAATTTGGGATTAACTCATACAATGTACTAAATTGGGAATAGACCAAATCTAAGCACTGATCCCGAGCAATGGCCTCTTCCTCGGTGACTACACCACCCATGGCAACATCACGAGCGATCAGGGGTAACAATGATTTAGTGAACCATTCCACCAATAATTGGTCAGGAATGACTACTTTGATCAACCTTCGTCGTTGTCTCCACTCATGAATATGATCAGAGATATGCATGAAGTTTTTCTGACGAAGAGAGGTCAAGAGTTCGGTACCCATATCATATCGAATGGGTAGTTGAAAGTGTGTGAGAAAGGACATGGAAAGGGAGTTAAAATCTTGGAAAGAACCACATGGAAGTTCGATATACCACTTGGTTGCTAAGCCCGTAAGTGTTCGCCAAAAAATACATAAACGGATAGAGTTGTCCATTAAGGAGTTCGATGAACACCATAAATGGAAAGTCATCACATGGTTATTTGGGTCTTCTCCAGGTTTATAATCAAATTTTGGAATATCAGAAGGTAATTTAGCCAGAATCACTAGCCAGAAAGGATAATGACGTATAGGATCATTGGTCAACCGAGACAAGTCTGGGAGATCCAGAGTAGCAAGGAACGGTAGTTGTCGGTTAACCTGAGGGTACTACTAGTGTGGCATAGGGACACCAGTAGGACCGTAAATTGGGTTAGGTAGATAATTGTAACCAGTAGGTCCTCTTGCATACTGTTATTGCTGACCATAGTAAACAGGATTCGAAGAGGGTTGAGAAACATGTGTGAGTGGAGGATAACTTGATGGATTTTGAGGATTATAATTTGGTTGATGGGTTTGTCCATAAGGTGGATAAACATTTTGTCCATAAGGAGGATAAGGTTGTTGTTGTCCTTGAGAATGTTTACCCCCAGGGAATAGTGGATTTCCTGGAAAAGGAGTGTGCCAAGGATTGGGCGTTTTAGATGCATTCTGTCCAGAAGGTTGATGATGGGCTCTAGTTTGAGGCTGCCCCCTAGCATGAGGTTTCCCTCCAAATGAAGGTTTCCCCCCAAACGGAGGTTTCCCTCCAAACAGAGGTTCCCCCCCAAATGGAGGTTTCCCTCCAAACGAAGGTTTCCCCTTAGATGGAGGTTGCCCTCCGAAAGGAGGTTGACCCCCAGCATGAGGTTGAGTCTATGGAATTTGGAACCAGACGTAAATGATTGACCAGTGTCGCTTAATGGATTAGAGCCACCAAGACCGGTGTTCAAGGATAAATTCGTGAGTGCGGACACAGACCAATCTCCACAGATCCACCTGGATCTGGAACAAACCGTGACAGAATACTACTCTTTCCCTAGTTCTAAAGTATTGAATGGACAAGAGAAGAAGAATGATGTACTTACTTGTGAAAGTTCTCCTTATCTCTGTTGATCCTTGCTCTGCTACGATGCTCTTGCGTCGTCCAATCACGACAACACAAACCAATCACAACAAAGACATTAATATATTCAAAACTCTAGACTATACA
>JASDQU010334547.1:0-12702 GCA_032191745.1 Picea mariana
CCAGATATTTGGTTAAGTGTCCCTGCTCAGATAGGAAGGGACTGCAACACCCTGTCTTCTGTAGGTTCCCTTTCACCTTTGCAAGTGTGTTAACCAGGGATTGGATTAAGGGTTCCTACTCAGAAAGGAAAGAACCAAAACATCCTATTCGCTGTTTGCTTTTCCTGTGCTAATCAGAACTGGGTTAGAGATCCCTGCTTAGAAAGAAAGGAATCTGATTGCCTTGTTCTCTGTAGACTTCAATCTCACAAGTGTGCTAAACGGAAGTAAGGCCCAAGGCTCCTTCTTAGACAGAAAGGAACTAAGTGCTTTATTCTCTGCAAGATAGAGTTTATTGTTTCCTGCATTATTGTTTCCATGAAAGAGTGTTAGTACTGAGTCTCTGTTTGAGAATAAGGGTCATGTTCTCTGATTGCAAGATAGTTGTTCTTTCCCATTGCAATGATACTTTAAAATGTAATCCAGGATTCTTAAATTAAACTATAAGGAATTGCAATTAGGGAGATTTATTTCCTGTGATTTAATTCAGAACTTCAGTTCACTTCAGCAAGTATAGATATAAGGATTTCTTTACTACAACACTAAGTGCTTTTGGAATTGAGCATATACAGTGCGTGGCTATCTTTGAAACAAAAGACTTCCCTGGGTTGATAATTTATGTTTCACTTGGTTGTTTGAAATTAATTAAGCAATTATAGTGACCAACACAATGCAACCAATCAACCAATTGGCTTCCTGATTTTCCTTCACTTACATCTTTCTTAAGAAGGAAGACAACTGTATAGGATGGTAGTTGAAAACAAAATTTGAATTTGAAATCTAATTTTATGAATGAAACAAACTCCTCCTTCACTGATGACTATAAGAGGATGGCCACTGGATCTTGAAAACCATGAAAAAAAAAAATTCTTGGTGCGCAAAAACAAAAATGCAAGACTCTTTTGTAAGTGTTTGTTGTTCTTGCTTTATTTCTTCTGTCTTTAGAACATTTTCAAATGAAATTTCAGCCATATTATGTGCATCAAGGATATCCTTTTGTTCATCAAACAATTCTGATTTGGTTTCATTAAACTTCTGGATATTTCTCTGAGGGCTACCATATTGACTTTCAAATAAATTAATAGAAATGATTTCTTGCTCATAATATTCTTACAAATGAAAAAAGATGGCATCATGAATTAATTCATAGTCTAGAGTCCTTATGGATGTATTTTCAAAATCTTTGCCTATATCTATGCTATTTATAAATTTGACCAGTACGTCATTCTCAGGGGAAGAAAAACAATCTTGAAATACCTTGTTTCGTTGACCATCCACATTATTTATGGGAGAAAGGAAAAGACCATTGATAAAAATTTCTTGATCAACTTCTTCTTTAATTTGATGACTAAGAAAAGATTGGAATTCCAAATCGAAATACCCTTCTAGTTAATGATCGTGCAATGCATGTGAGTGTAGTTGGTGTTCTTTAATGATGACAACTTTTTCACGTAAAACAATGCTACTGTGAATATAGTTAGAAGTCCTTATTTTTCTAAAATTTCATGATTTTCTCTTAACCATTCAAAGGAAGAAAAGCATAAGGGGAGAGAGTTTTTATCTGTAAGCCTACTGCTTTGTTCGCCTTCGACTTCATGCTTAGATTTTTTCTGATTTGAAATGCTATTTTTTTTCAGCAGTTCGAATGAGGAAAAACACAATGGCAAGGTTTTGTTACCTGATTTGAAACCTTGTTCATTTTTTTTAGTATCATCATAGATACATTTTTCCATCTCTTTGGGTTTCTGGACATGCTCACTTTCTGCTTTGTCTTTGACCAACGATAGTATTTCTGAACTCACAAGGTTTTCCTCAAAACAAAGAATAGGATCATCAAACATCTGAGAAGAGCGTTCCAATATCTTGTCAATCCGTCTTGTTGTTTTGGTGTGACTTTGCATCTGCACAAATTTGTTTGCCTCAACAATAATCTAAGAATTCTCTTTCAACAATTTGAACGTAGTAAAGCACAAGGGTAGAGAATTCTCTTTAGCTGATCTAATGTCTTTCTCCTCACTGTATTGCTGAAAAAGAAATTCTTTATTATCATGATCGTCTTCACACTTGTCATATGCAGGAATATTGTTGACATATGCAAGGTCATCTAACAAGAACAAATTTGGAACACAATCCTGCTCTTTGACAAACTGATTTGTACACTCATCCTCTTGATTATCTATAAATGAATACATGAAATAATCAACCCCTTGCTTATCATGGGATGGATAAGAAACTATATCAACACCTTCTCTTTCAACAAGCGGGACATAATTTTTTGCAACATCCTTGGTATTGGGAATTTCAAGAGGGCCTATGACATGGTTGACTATATGCTCAAGGCTCCAATCAAACATTTTCTGTTCATATTCTCTTTTCTTTTATTTAGCATCTAACTCCTCATTTTGGATCTGTTTACATGCTTGGATGTTGTGTTGAATATCTCGAGCATCATCAAACATTTGTTGTAAGGACTTAGGTCTTCTTTCCATTAGGAGAAAAGACAAGTCTGGATGAAGAGTAGCTGCATAATGGAGCATGGTAACAACATCAGTGGGTTGAATTCATTTGAAAAAATTATAATAGACACTGGAAAGCCTCCTACTGATTATAGAAATAGTTTCATTTCTCTTCTTTTTAAAGGTGTAGAACTCTATGAGTTGTAGATCCATCAATTTCTTCTTGCCCAAAACTTTAAAAAGACATCCTTAAATTCTTCCCATGAGCTAATTGTCTCTGGATGCAGACATTTAAACCCGTATTTGGTGTCTCCTTTCAAGGATTGAGAGAAGGCCCTTATACAAACATCATCATGGTCGATCTCAAACAACTCTATAAAATGCTCAAACCCTTGGATGTGCTTTTCAGCTGATATGGTATCGGGTTCCCCATCAAACATAGGCAGGTTCTCATAGTGTTTGGAGGAAATTCATGAAGGATGTGGGGTAGATTTAAGGGTCTGTATCTATGTCGAATCTTGGAGGGTGTTGTTTCAAGTGCAGGAGACGAAATATCAACCCTGGTTTCATGAGACTTATCAACTTGGTTGTGGTCATTAATTGGGCTAGATGAGATTTTTTTATCAACATCAGTGATATAGTGAGGATATGCATGCAGAACTTTAAGAGGAGGGTATATAATTATAAGATATTCATGATCATCATTAGAATGCAACAGGTAAAGAAATATTTGCTTGGCATGTTCAAGGAAAAAGCAGAGGCAACTTATAACAAATAGTAAAATGCCTTGGAAAAAATCCAATTTTAAGTACTTGTTTTCTTCCATAATGTCTTTTCATACCTCTGTCAAGGGATCTCATTTTCTAGTGGAGTATTTGAATTACATTTGAACCTTGAGTAGTGTCGCCAATGATTTTTTGGAAGCTAGATTCTGCATTGAGAGTGGAGTCGCCAGTGAAAATTCAAATTTTTGGATTCTTCTACGAGTGGAATCACCTTCAAACTGATTTTTTGATGTGTGGAGTCACCAAAGAAGGAATACATCCAATATGTGTCTAAGTGTCTATTTCTCTCAGACCTTATAATTTAACCATGTTGTTCTTTCCCAGGGAAAATTTTTCAATTTCGTCCCTGGAAACGATGCCAGAATGTTACACTCTATAAATTTTGTCTGGTTGAATAGACAAATGACAGAGGTAACTATTTCAACAAACTTAAGAGCTAGGCACTAGATTTCTCAACTCAAAGAGGGATCTCTCGTGTCACTGGGTATTTCTTTGATAATCAGGTGGCTAGATCCGGTTTGATTTGGGGTTTTCTTAATAAAATGATTAGAGGAATGAATATGACATTTGGGCTATGGAGTCTAGAATAAACAATACATTGTCAAACCTGGGGATTATTAAGAGGAAAAGGATAAATTAGGTAGTGAGTCTGAGTTTATGCCTAGATTTTGCATGGCATCATAAGAAAAGGGACACATAACTACATCAGAGCATTATGTGAATGAATTCTGAATTAGTTTAGAAGAGATAAACATATTCTAAATTGCTAAACGAAGAGCATCAAATGATGAATTTTGGGCCTTTAATTCTCCAATTTAGATAGAAGAAAATTATATATGGAATAAAGGATCACAAGAAACACATACTATGAAAGGAAAACAAGACCCATATCACCACCAGTTAGAATCTATTCATAAACAGTCCAAAATCTACTTCTGCATTTATATGTTCATTCTAGCCCCAAAAATTTACAAAGGTCTTCCTGCACAGAGGGCATGATCCTCTTTTCTCCATCCATTCTATATCCTCGAGATAATATATATAGAGAGAAGTTTTCTTCATGGAATACAAAACGTTTAGACTTTTCATCGTTCTAAGATTACAGATCAGTTACAAAGGAGAAATTATTTATAATGACCATTACCCTATTTTAGAGGGACCGTTAGGAACAAGTTCATCGTATCTAGGTGCCATTTTTCCAAAACTTGCTAGGATGTACTCATATCCACCTGAGAGTTTATTTTAGCTTAGATATCTCCTCCTTTAGAGTATCCAACTAGGTTAGTTGATTCTCTCCAACACTTTCAGTTGTTTCAGCTATGGTTTATTTCTTCTGTCGTTCACTTTGTTTCTTTTTTACAGCTCGCCTGTTGATGACTAGATCCCTCATAATGGGATTTATCCTAACTTCCAATCATGAGTCTGTAGCAGGTTTTGTGTGGAATTTAGTTGCTAATATACATGCAACTACCCTTTCCTTCTTACTCATACGTAAATCTTCCATGTTGCCTGAATGACCAGTTTCACTGGATATAGCATTGTCCATGTATCCTAATTTCGTGGACACCGAAATGTTCCCACAGAAATCAGAAAGTCGAGAAAATTTGGAGACTACTTCATTTACAGATGAGATGATGTCTCCATACTTGAGAATCGATATTTATCGAGTTCTAATCATGAATCACTGACAGATTCTCTTACAGGTATGTTGGTTCACCACGCTTGGCCAATCCATTTCAAATGATTAGCTTTCGATTTTTTTATATGGTGGAGTTTACCTAAAATCATACGATTGTGAAGTACCGAACGAGTGAAACAGGGTGATTTTGATTAGCCTTTGCTCGCCCCTCGACTATTTGATTTGACATATTGGAACATGTGACATCGCGACTTTGGCGAAAGTGGTTTCAGGCAAACCACCTTTCGCTCCAATGTACCTCTGGAGGTGCTGCACATCCATTTTAAAAACCATAATGGTTTTCCTCGGTCTGCCCTTATATGATTAAGTCCCATGCAAGTTCACCACCCGATACGGCCACTAGTCGTTGATCTGGGCTGATTAAAAATCAACGGTCTATTGAGTTATGCCTTTTGTGCATCCTCTATATTTTTTCATACGCCACCAGATATGTCATGGCCTCTAAATCATCAATTCTCCAAGCTATCAGTCTCCCATGATGATGTAGCTCTTGCTAAATTCCCAAGACTCGRATCTTGTCTAAAAATTGTTATGGTGATAACAAAATGATTGGATTCATCTAATTTCCATTTAGTCAAGTGTTTTGGTTAAAGTTAAAGACCTTTGTTGAGTAAAAAAATGTTTTTCATATTTTTGTGATGACATTTATTTGAGAAACATATGGTATTAGGCTTAATATATGCCTTTAGGTATTTTGTGGGCACTCAATGTGTTCTCCATAATTATGATTATTTTTTTAATATGTTTGATGGTCAAGGAAAGAGTTTTTTATTTCCTTTCATTTTTTGGCATGACTTGAACATCTTCACCTTTTAGGATCTACTATGTTTATTTTGTATTTTCTATGAAAAGACTTATTGATTATTTAGAAAGGGAAATGAGCTCTACTTAGCTAAGAGAAGATACAAATGGTCTATATACTAGGTTCCTATGCGTACATCATAGGAAACCTATTAGCATGAGACCAACATTCCTCTAATGCAATTATAATTTCATAAATATGGTGGTTGAATTTCAGATTCCATAAGGAATGTTATGAAAGCCTCTTTGTTGATTGGATAAATACCTCCATTACCCATACTTTACTGCCACTTACCTTGCAAACCTCCATTCCATACCATGAATAACAACACACATTGACTTGTTTGTCTTTTAAAGTTTGCTTGATTGAAATATTAGTGTATGCTACATCAATGAATTGATGTTTAAGGTATTGATGGTTGTATTACTCTTCAAAGAATCAATGCTAGGAAAATGACCAACACTATGAAGGTGGAAGTGAATGAAGGATAAACATGCTTCATTATTACAGAAGATTAAATGAAAATCACATCAAGGTAAGACCATGAAAGTTTTGATTTTGAATTTACATTCTCTTGCAGATTTATCAATGATTATGAATGCATCATGTCATTGATTTAGGTGTTATATGAATGACTTAGTGAGATATTGGGATAAGAATGTTTACTTTATTTAGTTATATGGAGATTTATCTCACTTGGTATTTTTCTTCATGCTTATTGTGGCTCAATGCCTTGCATCCCAGTCCATTTATGGCTAGTGTTCTAGGGCTTATTTTTATTTCTTAGACTTGTTTATGGACATTAAAAGAATTGAAACACCTCACACACATACACATGGTCAATTATCATGTACTGACTATAACATCACAACAAAATAACATGTAGAACACTCCCACTTAGTAATAAACCAACGCACTAAGTGTGTCATCATAGCACTAAGATATGACAGAATATAAAGAGTGCTCCAATATCAACAATGGTACATCAATAACCCATAATTGGAGACCATAATATGTTCTAGGGGTAGAAACCAATAACATGCAAGAAAATACTTTCTTTTCTCAAATTTTTGAAGTTCAAACATGTTGGTAAAACCATGCTAAATAACTACTTGCCAGTCTAGAGAGGACTTCCTAGCATAGGCACTTTTACAATTGCTGGAATTGGTACTCGTGAAGAAGATAACAATCGGTACTCATCAAATAGATGAGAGGCACTGATGTTGGTTGTAATTGGTACTCATCAAATAGATGAGAGACACTGTGTTGGGCCCCAACAACTCCCCCCAAATTTTTACAAAATTTAAAGGGCCCCCATTAGAATCTTGATAATTATAATGAGCTACAGAATCAACCTTTTCAAATAGTTCCATAACTTGGCTTTCTTTGAGACAAACTTAAGACATTCACTATAGTATGAGACATTCATTACAAGAGTATATGTCAAAAGTTAGAAACAAGCATAAAAATATCAATTTAAACAAAAACGTTAATTTTCTAAATTGTTTACTTTCGTTTAAATTATGATTATGTGTTCTTTCTTTTGCTCATTAGAAAGTTTGACTATTTTGAATAATGTGTTCAATACTTCAGCAAATAATATCTTGGTTGGTTTCTCATTTTCATGAAATCATTTGGTGATATTAATTAATTAAATTCTTTTTTCATTTTGCATCTCATTTCAAAATAATAATAATAAAAGAATTATCTATCATTTGTTTGATTTTGTAAAAAACCAAAATTAATATTTTTCTCTTCTCCATTAACTTGAAGCTTCTAGAGTTTTAGGATCATTGTAAACAATGTTTGTTTAGAACATATAAATAGTTTAAATTCATTTTTTATTTTTCTAGATTTTGTTTTATTCACAATTTTTAGGTTATTAATTTAGGTTTCTTTTTGTTTCACAGGTTTCTATTATCAAATATTTGATACGGATCTGATCATGGATTAATTTTATTATCCAAATACATTCAATATGATTCATCCAAAAATAATTTTGGATTTCTACAAATAATTTTATGAACAACAATAGATAAAATTTGGAAAGGTGTCAAGATTAGACAGATGATTTTGCAGAACTGATTGCAGCCAAACCGTGAAGAACGTGAAGAAACAGTTGAAAACCCAGAGCCTAAATGGACCCATTTACCTTCTGCGTAGAGATTTTCCCAAATGAATGCACTATTTGAGAGATATTTATGTCTTTTTACGAGGAAAATTTCAGGTGGCGAAAATTAATAGTGACGCCCAAACCGTTCATTCATTGTATAAATATATGAGAAAGTTCAGAGCCATGGAGATCGAGGAAATTGAGAGGAGGATTTTAATCCTTTCTCTTTTGTATATTATTTATTTTGTAAACTTTTCTTCTTTTCAAATGGAGTAATGGATGGTTGAAATCTTTGGGAGAATGGACGAGTATTTTCAAAGAAGAATATGGAATTCCAGGTTGCTTAGTGGCTTTTGTCCTATGAGTAAAATGGTTTTATTTTCATTATAATATCTTCATATTCTTTTAATAATTGATTATGCATTGATTTAAATTAGCTTTAGTCTTTTTTTATCAATACATAATTAATTGCTGTCATTTATGTATTAATAATTTTTTTCCATCTTTAAGAGTCTATTATCCCAAAAACATTTCCAGGACTACAGTATGGGCATGTGATTTTGAGAAAGAATATGGGAAAGCAATTCATTTTTGGCTTTAGACTTGTGTGATGCTTATTCCATTTCGTTCTTTCATTACTGTTATATTATGAGAATATTATTATGGTTGATTTTGGATTTAGCTTGTTATCATATAGTGTTTTCATACTATTAAATGTTATATATTGTCCATAATTTCTTATTCCATTTTTTATGTGTGATCAATCGATCATTTGATTATTGTGGAATTTATTTCTAATGTTAAATGATGGATAATATCAATACTCAGAATTGAGTTTTCTTTCGTTCTTAAGTATTGATTATCTTAAGATCACACGATTTTTAATTAGTTGTCTTCCTGTTGTTATTAATTTACTCCAATATCAAATACTTATTTGAATGTATTCTGGAAGTGCTAGTATTGTTTTGTTATAGGTTTCCCTTAACAACAGTATAGGCAGGAGTTCATACACCATAGAAATATAATACCAGTTTCGTTGATCAGCGACAGGTTATTATGTGTGTTACTTAGTTAAGTTGTTGATGAATGAAACAATGATTACATTAATTAGTCTTGATTGTTTTTGTGTCACTGTTTCAATCGTATTCATTTAGTATTTATTCGTTTAATATCTTTAAAAAAAAAATCCAAAAAGAAGTGTTGTTCAGATCTGATTCATAAACTTTATCAAACAATAATTTTCGCAAGATTTCATGCAAACCTTGTCAATTGTATATAAATTGTTCATAATCATTTGTATATTCACATTCTTATATAAATATTTGTAATTATTGTGTCGATTGTTAGAATCTTTTCTTTAGTTAGTTTATTTCATTTTTCTATCTTTAGGACCCTAGTTGGCTAATGGAGCCATTAAACCCGTCAGAATAGGTTACACCAAATGGCTTGGGTTATTTAGACAACCCCAGACTAGATCTATTCTTCCAGTTGATGGCATGTCAAATTTTCCCGTCAACAAATGGGGCTAAAAGGAGGGCCAGGTTAAATTTAATGATTAAAAGTTTTACCCCTTAGCCTGTCATAATTCCAGATTTATAAACTTTTCTTCTGTGTCATCTTGAAATGCACTAGAAGGCAGGCTAGACTGACAAGCTAGCCTTGTAGGAGTCTTTGTTTCGAAATTATTTAATTTCCCATGGCTCCCTAGATCACTTTGCTGGAACATGATTTCCACTTCTTATTACCGGATATTCCCAACGAGACAGTCTCTCGCTTGTCCAAACTCACCTTTGATGGTGGGGGGGATGCATCTGCAAAATATGTAATGTCCCCAACCTCTTAGAGAGGTGATGAGGAGACTCAGTGGCCTGGGCATCCCCACTACGTCATAGTCTCACACTAAGGGGGGAAAAGTCAAGAAGTTAAAAGTTATATTTTTAAGTTGACTTAAGAAAGCAAAAGGATAAAGGAGTAAAATATAACTCAATGGAAAAATAGAAGATTAACCCTAGGAGTTAACCTAACTAAACAGAGAATTATAAGGAAAAGTATAAGTAAGAGGCTGGGATGCACCTATTATTCATTCTGGTTTTGGATTAGCATTTGTTATTGCTCTTGAGCATTCAGTTTGGGGGTTTTGCTGTACAAACCCTTGGGAGCAACTGAATGGTGAAATATCCACTCACCTTGTTCCACAGCTTGGGCTCGGGGATGAGAGACTCCTCCACACCATTCTAGTCTCAGGGCCAGTTTATCGAGGGAGGTTCGATCCAGCTTATCCTGAGGGCCTAGGGACATTCCAACAGTTGGGTTTTGTTTGCAGGGGCAGGACCATCAGTTTGAGGGATTTTCTGGAGGGTTATCATCATTCTACATTTGTCTACAGATTGGGACGTCTTGGAGCCATAGGGGACGTCTTGTAATTCAGTAAAACTCAGATCTAGGGAGATCTTCTTGAGATCTGAGTCCGAAACTTCTCCCATGGGATTCTCATAGCCCGATCTATATTCTTGGAGAGTTTTATATCATTTGGAGGTCTCCTTCATCATGGCTGAACCATGTAGGGTTTCAGTCATCTAGTGGGGCACCCCATTCAGTGGGAAATTTAGATCTACAGAGATTGAGAGGGATCTTGGAGATTCAGGCACCTGGGTTATTCTTACCATCACCCGATCTATCAATTGGCATATTTCTTAGGGTGATTGGACACTTTTGGCAGCAGGTCCGAGTTATTGAGGGTTTTATCCTTCTAATGGAGCGTGGCACTTTTCAGCTGGAGATTTTGGCATTCAGATCTGCTTGTATTGATCTTCATTTCTTATTCAGCCTTTGGAGGCATTATTTTGTATTAGCGGGAGCATTTTGTAGCAGTTCATATCTATTGCTTGTACGGCCATTTGAGGTTTATGCTAGATCGGCCATCTATTGTATTGATCTTACATTGCTCATAATAAAAAGGTCAGATCTTTGCTTGTGCTTCTACATATTGAATATATTGTGATCTCCATGTGTTGATGAATCTTGTATGCACTTAATAACTCAATAAAATAGTAGTAGTTAATGATTCCAAGAAATAATTTGGCTTGGGATCATTACAGTGGTATCATAGCCTTGATCCTCCAAACCTGTGGAGAGATCGGTGCATGCAGAAGTACTGGGGAATTGTTATGGGTTGGAGGAAGAAAAACAACAGTGAAATAGAGGGAGAAATGGAAGGGTCAGGAGACGACCATGAGCCTCAGGGCTTGGCTCTCTTAGTAACTGAATTTGATAAGTTCCAACAAAACATGAACCGCACAGAAAGCACATTGGTCCGACAGTTGGATGAGTATCAGGAAACCAACAGAAGGGGACAGGCCGAAATCTCTGAAACCTTGAATAAAGTTGATGAGAATATACAGAAAATGAATGAGAACCAAACTAGGATAACTGACCTTCTGATGCAAGTAACCCATCGAGGCAAATATCCTTATACGTATGGGAATAAGGAGGCTGGAGGGTCCGGTGGAACCCATGAGGAAGACAGATATAACCCAGAGAAAGCACCAGGATCTGAAGGAAGTCTTGGAGTTGGCACATTCCATGGGCAAATGGGTAGCAGGACCAATCATAGGCCATATGTGCCAGTGTTCACATATGAACTTCCAGGCCAACACTCAGGTAGCAGAGCTAACCCAAGACCATACATGCCCACATTTACAAATGAGCAAGAGAAGCATGAACAGGTTGAATATTTTGTGGCACAATTAGCCAGGAGTACCAGGGAATACTACAACTTGGATATGAAATTTCAAAGATAGATGTCCCTAGACCAGTATTGTCAACTCAAGTTTAGAAACTATCCTAGGACGAACCACAGGGGTAGCTTTGAGTTTGAGCGAAGGGTAGGGAAGATAGAGATTCCATACTTTTATGGTACGGCTAAGATGACAGCACAAGCATGGGTGCAAAAGCTGGATACTTACCTGCAGCTTAATCCCATGAGAGATATGGAGGCCATCAAGTTTGCCACTATGTACTTGGATGGCAAGGACCATGACTGGTGGTACCATGGGCTCACCACACTCGGCCAAAACCAGATTGTATCCTATACATAATTCACTCAGAGGCTCATTGATAGATTTGATCTAGGAGATCTTGAGTTACACATCCGAGAGCTCACCCAAATCAAGCAAACAGGTATGGCCGAGGCATACATTGATGAGTTCCATAGATTGGCAGTGATGGTGCAAGATATGTCCCCAACCAGGCTCATGATGCTCTTTACAGAAGGATTTATGGAACCCTTGAAGGGTTGGGTTAAGGCCTTCAAGCCTACTAGCCTACATGAATCCATTTGGAAGACGAGGGATCTGGGTCTAGCTACTAAACCAAAATTCATACCCAGACCACCTCTTAATAGTGGTGGAAGAGATCAAAGGCCTCCAATAAAACAGGGAGGACGTGACCCTAAGGGTTATGACAAGGGCCGTGGCAGAATAGATGACAACACTAGGAGGGAACTGAGAAGGAAGCAACTCTGCTTCACATGCAAGGAGCCATGGAATCCCTCACACAAGTGCATGGGACGAGGAAAGGTACATTACATTGAGGTCACTTCAGATGATGAAGAAGAGGATGAGTATGGTCAGATACAAAACATGGAGGCCGGAATTTTAGAGGCAGCAGAAGAGGAGGTTCTAGAACTAGACTGTGCAGCTGGAGAGAAGGCTATGTTGGCATCTATCAGCGGGGTACCCAAGTTCAACACCTTCAGGATGAGAGGGGTCTTACAAGGACAGAGTGTGTCGGTTCTGATTGATGGAGGA
>JASDQU010334549.1:0-10317 GCA_032191745.1 Picea mariana
ATGGAACATTGATTATCACACTTGATGGTTGTAAGTACTTGTGTCTTTTCTCCAATATCTTCAAGGATCTGTCTAAGCCATACTGCTTCACAAGTATCACTATACTCAGCTTTTGTGGATGACAGGGAAACAATTGGTTGTTTCTTTCTTCTCCATAACATAGCTCCATATCATATACTGAACATATACCCAAAGATTGGTCACTTGTCATCTAGATTTCCATGTCAATCAGAATTAGAATGACCTATCAACTTAACATTAAAATCATTAGTATATTTAATACCAAAATCAAGAGTCCCTTTCAAATATTGAAGAACTCCCTTTACTTCTTTCCAATGACAGTTATGAGTCTTAGTCATAAATTGACTAAGTATATTGATTGAATATGTAATATTTGGCCTAGTTGTAGTGAGATAATTCAAACTTCCCACTAATTATTTATACAAAGTATAGTTTACCTCCTTTGTATCATCATTACTATTGAGCTTAAAATTTCATTGTAATGGAGTAGACACTACTTTACGTTCATTCATATTAAACCTCCTGAGTAACTCCTTTGTATATTTACTTTGTGTGATCAAGGTCTTCTCATACCTCAAGGCTTAAAGAGTGGTGTAATTGTCCAAGATCCTTCATGTCAAATACCTCTGACAACTGTGTTTTCCCATCAAATTCCATCATTGCGCTGATCCCAAAACATGGTAATAGAAAAATCAATCCCATACAATGAATAATGTTTGCCACATTATCAAGTGTATTACAATATTCCAAGTCAATTTCCTTTGAGTGCATCTTCTCCCAAATACAAAATGGTAATGTGTCTCAATATGTTTTGACCTGGCATGATACATTGGGTTGTTTGCCAATTTTATGGAACATTGATTATCACACTTGATGGTTGTAAGTACTTGTGTCTTTTCTCCAATATCTTCAAGGATCTGTCTAAGCCATACTGCTTCACAAGTATCACTATACTCAGCTTTTGTGGATGACAGGGAAACAATTGGTTGTTTCTTTCTTCTCCATAACATAGCTCCATATCATACACTGAACATATACCCAAAGATTGGTCACCTGTCATCTAGATTTCCATGTCAATCATAATTAGAATGACCTATCAACTTAACATTAAAATCATTAGTATATTTAATACCAAAATCAACAGTCCCTTTCAAATATTGAAGAACTTGCTTTACTTCTTTCCAATGATAGTTATGAGTCTTAGCCATAAATTGACTAAGTATATTGATTGAATATGCAATATTTGGCCTAGTTGTAGTGAGATAATTCAAACTTCCCACTAATTATTGATACAAAGTATTGTTTACCTCCTTTGTATCATCATTATTACTGAGCTTAAAATTTCATTGTAATGGAGTAGACACTACCTTACATTCATTCATATTAAACCTCCTCAGTAACTCCTTTGTATATTTACTTTGTGTGATCAAGGTCTTATCATTATCCCTCCATACCTCAAGGCTTAAAGAGTGGTGTAATTGTCCAAGATCCTTCATCTGTTTTCCCATCAAATTCCATCATTGCGCTGATACCAAAACATGGTAATAGAAAAATCAATTCCATACAATGAATCGAGACGAAATTGTGTCACTCACGCTCTCATTGATTACATGAAATGCATTAGGTATATATATGAGTTTAGACTATTCAACAAACTCGGGAGAGTCTCAAACAAATTAGTTGTTTTAACAATATACTAATTTATTTATTTCTCAATTATTCCTAATAAATTTATGAAATTCAACAATGAAAAAATATGATTTCAATAATAAAATTGTGTAATTTGGTAAGTCAAAATAGCACCATACTACTATTTCAACAATCAAAATTTGTAATTCTAACAATTTCTCAAAAATCCCACTAGACCTTATTTATCAAAATTTGTAATTCTAACAATTTATCTAAAATCCAATTAGAAATAAAAAATAAGGATCATGAAATACCCTATGTTCGCTCCACTATTCAAGCAAATTCCTTTTTAAATGAGATAATAATTTTATTGGAAATTATTAATGGGAACTTTGATTATAAAACTTTACCTTCAAAGCGTTTTGGTTTAACAATAAGGAAGGCTGATAATACAGCTTTAAGTTTTGATTAAAAAACCATTTTATCGGATTCCGACGGAAATGAGCTTTTCGAAAATCTTTTTATAAAAGGCGCAGTTTGAAAACCCTTCCCACACTCATTGCTACTTCACACTGCATCTCATCACTATTGCGGGCGCCGCTACGTCACCGCCAAATTCAACCGGGAAAATGATCATTCAGTGGTCGCCGCCGGCCGAGGTCGCGCCCTGACGACACCGCCAACATCAGCCTGACACGCATAACTCATAGTGAGCGGCCTTGCTCTCCATGCATGGGAGCGGAAGCCCTTTAAATAGTCTCCAGCCTGCCAGGTTACGTCGGTATGGCGCTTGTCTTTGAAGTTCCAGCGCTTCCTTTATTGCGAATTCGTTGTCGGAGCTGTATGTTTTCAGAATTTTTAGAGTTGTTGGGGTTTTGAATGTACAAGTTTACTTTATTTTTCCCAAAAATGCAGGCAGCATTCATTGGAGTGGCAGGAATAAGGTGGTCTTTTTACGGTAATCTTCTTCCTTTGGTCTGTTACCATTACTACTCATTAGAAAGTTTTTCAGGTTTTAATATATTGTTTTGGTAAACATTACGCATTCAACAGCAATATATGTTCAGATATATATGACTAGCACAACCGCTAACTCGCGGTTCAGAACGCCTAAAAATAGCGGAATATATTAATAATCTTCAGATATCCCTACTACAATGAAAAATCTTCCACTCTTACCGCAAAACGTACCATCTGTGTATCCTCTTCCAATCCCTCTCGTAATTATTTGACCATGAATTACAGACCAAAGAATATGCACATCTTTACTCATTACAGACCAAACATCGTCCCGCTTGCTTCATATCCAGTCAGGACGGACCACCTTCAACTCTCCAATAAAAAATGTGCGTCAGCTGAGCCAATGCAAGTTCAATCGCGAAAATAGCCATGGGAGCCCTTGGGCATCCTCTCCTTCCTACACCGAACAGAATCATACTGAAAGTCTGATTGATGTGCACTCGCTCCTTTGTTGATGCGCACTCGCAATTGTTTCATATTTTCCATGGAAATCGTGGCCAACACTTCAAATGCGTGCGGAGCGGAGACTGGAGGTTGAAACGCTTCACTTCACATTCACGCGTCAAAAACATCTGTACTAGTAAAAAAAAATGACTGCGCTTAAAACTTTTTAATTGGCATCCAACGCCCACCCAACCATACCTATCCGTCCAGTAACAATAATTTAGTAAATCGCGGCCAGCTTAACATATTATCTCTTAATCACTGAACGTGGCAATCTGGTGGTGTGGTGGCAATCTGGTGGTGAGCCGGGTGGTGAGCCGAAGTTAATTTATCAAAATCTCATCCATTGATTAGAGAGGACGACAAAGAATATGCCAGCATCTTCAATTTCCAACCCTAAGATTGAAATTTATGATTAAAAGGTCATTAATTGTGCCCATTGTCAATAGGTATACGCCTTTCTGAGTAATTAGGTGTGAAGTTATGTAATTAATGTTTATATATTATTTGAGGATGTATACATGAAGATTAGTGATAAAATTTGATGGGCAAATTGTGATTTGGCTGTCATGATTAAGAAAGAATTTTGTATAATCATTAACATTCTTAGTTGAAATTGTGAAAATGGATGGTGGAGTTGTTAGAATATCAAATTTAATGCACTGTTTCATTTTGAAATTTCAAGCTGATCAAGATCAAGAAATTCCTACCTTGATTGAGATATATATTTTAGTTTTTTTTAGGATATTTTCTGTTTAATTTTACTCGAAATCCTGTGAGAATTTATTGGATTTGCAGATTTGAGTAAACTGAATCTGAATCAGACTACAGCATATATTATTATCTGATATAAAAATATTTCATAGTATACAAAATAAATTCCAATATATAATATTCATTGCTCCTGCTAATTGATAGTAGATATTCTGACACATTTAAAATTCCAATACATAATATTGTAGTAGGCTAAAGATTCTACTAAATGATGTTTTTTTCCTTGAATATCTAAATCTAACGAGAATTGTTGGATTGGTAGATTTGAGTGATTATTTCTGTAAAATCCAGCATGTTAAATTCATTTTTGAATGTTATGAACAACAGAAATGGATTTTGAATAACAAAAAATAAAAAATGATTAGTGTAAATTTATATGACGAGATTCCTGCCAAAAAAATCATTTCGTAGAATAGCTAACCAAAACCTATAATATTAATTGCTCCATATTCTGACACATTTATTTTTAACTTTGTTTGCAACACCGAAACTTATTTGCAAAATCATGAAAATAAAAAATTTAAATTCAAAAAAAAAAATGGGTTTTTAAGTACCTGATTTGATTCAGAGACCCTTAAAACCTATGTAAGCAGTCTGAAACTATGACTTAGAAATTAGATTAAAACTGAGGGCAGTATGAATTTGTAGATTTGATCAGTGTTGTTTAATTGTTTTATGTTTTTGTCTTTTTTGTCAAAATTTGATAGTTAAATCCTCACGAAATTACATTTTTTTGTTATTTAAATTGCATTTATGAATAAAAAAATATATTTAACTGATTGAAAAACTTCTAAACACTAAAATTCTACAAATTTAACCACTCAAATCTACAAATCTAATAATATTTCACCAGATTTAAAAAAAATTACCATACAACATTACAAAATTTGCAACATTACAAAATTTGCTAGTCTACCAAATTATATGCCCTTTTTCTATTCTACCACAAGTATATGTACACTGTTCAGCACTTGCTTCCTTAAACCAGCTACGCAATCTATCTAATTATATTCTTTGTTTTTTCTTTATTCCTTTTGACTTTATCGTGCAAGTTTAAGCACAAATTCGATGTGGAAGATTTTTTTTTTATGACATTCATCCTGAAAAGTGAATGATTTATCGTAAAAATTGAAGGCTTTAAGACATCTGCTCTATTTTCAATGATGCCATGCCTGAGTGATGGTTTTAACGTTTCTTGATGGGGGAGGCTGATTTTCTGTCGGTGTTACTTTAAGGGACGAACGCTTTCTTATAAGGAACGCTTTATTAGTTCTTGCCCTGGATGCAAGGACTATTAGTAAACCGTTTTTGGTTGTTCTTGCACTCAGAACATTTTAAACCAAAGTTTTGAGAGTTTTATGCAATTTTCATACTCAGATTTGATTTTTTATTTTATGTTTTCAATTTGAGGTTTCATTTGGTCTCTTCTCAAGGCATAGGGAGAAGATATGCAAAGTTTTTGGTTTGAAACTTGCGAAATGATGACTACATTAAGGTGTAAATCTCTTCATGTGAATTAATACTATCTCCAGAAATAAGAGATAGCTTTAATTAGTTAACATTTAATGTTTCTGCTCTTCAGTTCCTTTCTTTGTTGAGGTTCGTCAATAGGGTTATGTACCCAGCAGTACAGGTTGAGAACTATGCAAGATTTGTGTCCATTAATAAAAGTCAAGTCCCATGAATAATTAGCGGACAAAGCCACACAAAAACAAGCCCATTCCATCTTCATCTGCACATCCCTTCATACAATCGAGCCCATTCCATCAAGGACTCACCCTCTCCCTCTCACTTTGAAAATGATGCATGCAATGGAGTTTTCCTTCTCACTTTGCACACGGTGCCTCCAATTGAGTTTTCCTTTCCAACATATTGTAAACTTGATTCAACGGTCCAATCCGGTGGAAGTTGCTTAGGAAGCCTCTGAAATATCAAAGCACCACATATTTGTTAGTAAATCATGTTCTTCATCAATCTGAAAAAAACAACAAATAGTCATATTTTCACTACAACTTTGGGGTAATCTGCAACATTTTCAGGTTCAATTTTAACTCAAAATCAGAAGAATTCTAAAGCATCCATGATTAAAAAACACAATTTTGAAGCATCTATGGTCAAAAAAAACACAATCTGTAAGTTTTATAAGTTCGTATAAATCTCTTGGAGTATAGCAATTATTCAGTTTTTAATTTCTAATTAATAGATACTAAAAATAGCATGAAAAGAAATGTAATCTACCACATTGAAATGATGAATGTATTCAACAGAGACCATATTTAGTGTGCTCAAGAATCCCAAGTCCAGAGTTGTTCCCGAGCTTACTCCTTTTTCTGATAGATCATACAAATAACATTTTTTCTTAATATTATTTTATCTTATGCTATTGAAAAATATCTTAACTATCTTATGCTATTGAAAAATATCCGAACTAGGTTAATCCACAATAGCTAATATTCTTTAACACCATGTAATTATATTTTTTATTATTCTCAATTTATAACTTATGAAGAATGATGAACAAGATTTCTCACATAAACATTTCACCCTTCTATTGTGGTTGAGAGTTACGAAAAGATATTAAATTTACACTTTTATTTACAAATAAAACCCGTCATTAAATTTATAGTCTTATTTTTTACAAATAAAACCCTAGTCATACCTAGAAAAAAAACCCTAGTTGTCTTAGTATTCTTCAATCTGCCAATAAGAGTTGGGATTAAGAGGTCAGTAGAGAGGATCAAAATCACATCTAATTGTACATGAGAGATTTCTCCAAGGTGAAATTGGAGTCTCATCAACATGTGCAAAACACCTAGAAGCATTACTTCCATGATCGTCACTGGGAAGATTACAATGCATCAATGAGATATCTGAATTCACAAATTCCTCAAAGCAGTAGAAGCATTCTTTCCAACTGGTGTAAATAATGAAGGCTTTGAGGTTAACGAAGTCGTAGAGAGCGGCATGTTTCCAATAACACCAGATGCACTGCCACCTCTAGTTTTAGTTGGTTGAACGCCACTTCCAAGGTAAAAAACATTCATTGAGCGATTGTTGTCTATCTGATGGGGAGGGTGCCAGAAATCGCATGGTTTCCCTGGAGTTACAGGAGTAATATCGAAGCCATCTGAAACACCTATAATAAATAAATAATCTAATTTGTTTTTGAGGAACCATTGATAAGTTACATTCTTTAGGAACCACCAAAGCAGTGGAGAGTGGAGAGATGAGCAAATTGATTTTTTCATCCAAAGAATAAAAAAATAAAGAAAGATTAGTTGGGTGGTAAATGCATCTCTTTCTCCTTTGTTTTTCACCCTTCTATTTTCCTTTATTTATATGGTATTTTTTTTTTAACTTTCAACTGCCAAATATGATTATCTATCAATGTGGATACAAGATTCCCTGATAAAAGGGCATATATGTACTCTTCAAGAGTTGTTGCAGAAAGGCAATGCTCTCTTCCCTTGCAACTTCATGGCATCCTACTGGAACACCTTTCCATCTTCTTCACCTTCTTAACTGAAGATTACAACCAATATAGACTTGTTGCTACTTCAGGTTCTGAAGCTACGTCAGTAAGCAATGGATGAACACTAATCTGCATTACTCCAAAAGCATTAGTAGAACGTTTTGCACTTGAAGATCAACTAAAGGATTAATTAGTATAGAAGAAATTTATGTGAAATTTAAACCAACCTTGTCTTGATTGGTGTGTCGGTTCATCCAAAAAATTATTAGGACTCGAGAACATGGCATCTGTCATTCTTAGGAGAAAACAACTAAAACTAGGTTGTATTTCTGAAAGCTACAAGGCGATAGTTATTTTTCCTGGGAGTAAACTGCAATGGAAATATTGAATCGGCCCACTGCAAAACCATATCCTTTGGTCCACCCTACTGCATTAAACATCCCTTGGGATTGAACCTGGGTCATGAGCCACAAGCCAAATGTATAAGGATGCACACATAGGATCCATGCAAACTTCATGCAAGCATGAGAACCAAGTGGAGAACACTATATGCTATGGAATGCACGTGGCGGGAGTTAAATAAATCATCTACAAGATCGTCGTTCAATATTATTTATCTTAAAATCCTAAGGAAACATCTCTCGCACTATCTCTAATGATTGTTATATAAACTAATTCCAAGTTGGCATCTATCTTATCTACAGGTTGAAAGGATAAAATGACGTTTGTTTTAATGGAAATTAATGTAGATCCATTTTTCACATAATAATTATAGTACAGATCCTAGAACGCTTTTAAAGTTACCTTATTATTTTAGTTTTGTGAATCATATTACTTACCTATAAAAGATAAAGGTAAATTATTCATTATCCCAATAAAGGTCAAAATACAATTTTCCCTTGTATTTTGTTACATGACAATTTTATAATTGATTCATTAGATGTAAATCTTGCAAGATAAATTTATGTATCATTTATCTCATTGTTACCAAATAGTTAATTATTCTATATTAAACATTCATTAATTCAAATTTTACAATCCGAAGATTAAATCATACTTAATATTTTTTTAACAAAAACTAGAGAAAATTTTATTAATAAAAAAGCGCGACCGAGGTCGCTGAGTACACAGGAAAGTGTCGGTAAAGAAGAAAATCCAACAACTTATAACTTTCAATTACACTAAAAGAGTTGTTATTCCTAGAAATCTTATCTTGCTTTATTGTGACTGAAAACTTTAACATTCAAAAACATTTACCCTATACATTACATAACTTTGCAAAATTTTGATAGGCTATACAAAATTTTTGATGAATTCTTCATCCACTGGTGACACCAGAGCCACATTCAAATATGGCAATATCATTTCTGCATTGTTTTTAGGTCTGTTGTGTTCCACTTCATTCTGATTATGGACTGAGGGCTCTGAAGATGACTCTCTTTCTTCCAATTTTGTTTGCATCGTCTCCCCCAATCTACGAAGGAAGTCCACTTCATCCTGGAGTTGTCCAATGAGCGCTTTGTGTTGTGCCAAAGTTTGCAGGGCAAAGGAGAGAGTCGAACTATGGGAGTCCACTTTGAGAGAAAGTCGGTGGGTGATGGTAAAGTTGTCCTCCACCAGCTCCTCATCTTCAAGCACCTAAGCTTGCTAAGGTACTTTGACGTGTGCCATGATGAGAGACGAAATGCAGGAATCAAATTCTATAATTGAAGGAGTCGCCTCTGGAATGCAACCAACCAAACTTACTAGAGCTCGTCTTTGATGCCAAGAAGCGGGAGAGAGGAGACAAATATCAAAGCACACTTTGAATTTATAGACAGAAGAATTGGACAACGACAATGGTTTTAACAGGAGCACAACCAAACTGAAAAGGAAACCAAGATAACTAACCATAAATATGTCCCAATTGAAGTGCAGGGTGTTAATAGAGAGCACAAGGATAGGAGTTCCTTCACCAAACCACTGGAATACCACCACCGTAATCCACCGTAGATAATTATGAACTATCCATAAACAGGTTGAATTCATAGAAACTAACCCAATAGATAGAATTACTATTACATTCCTCATAATTTTACCATGTACTTCAATTAAATCACGCCTCTTTGAGATTTCCTCCAAACATTGAGACAATTGAGGTGGAGAATGTGGTTCTCCACCTAACCACCAGGTGCCCGATTTTACATTTTCCCAGGGGAATTCAGTGACATTCAATAAATAGGCTGAGACTTGGAAATTTTTCCCGATTGACAGAATTTTGGCTTCTGGCTTCTTGAAACTAACTGTTGGCACAGGAGCAAACCTAGGGTTAAACTCTAACATCACACCAACAAGCCCTAACTACTGGCCCTTTCAGCAACATCTGCGAAGTAGATGCAGTCTCACCCGAAGTAGAAATAGGGGGTTGCAAGGCACAGGTGTCTACAACTAAATGAAATGAAAGTGGACCTGAGGCAACAACACACAACAACCTAGTTATTATTACCAAGCATAAACCTACTTTGCACAGTTATATTCCAGATCTAACCTAATAATGCAATAATAGAATGACAGAAGGAAAAAGAACACAGTATTAACCACATAGACACAAAATATACGTGGTTCACCCTCTCCCTAGGGCTACGTCCATAGAATTGTGTTTCTTGATATTATATGAAAACATAGAGTTCTATATGTGCTCTTAGCTTGCAGATCTCTCTCTCTTTATCTTCTTCTCTCCCCTCCCTGTGGACCCAACTATAGGGTTGATCTTTGCACCCAGATGAAGATCTTACAATACCAAAGTGTTCTCACACACAACACTTCTCTCTCACACAGTAGTAATCACTCAATCACACAATAACAATGAACTCTCAACCAACTTAGCACCAACCCATCCCATGTCCTTTAGACCTTTATTTATACATTACAATAACTCTCCGACAACCTTGGGCCTAAATCTAGGCGTCCAAACCCTA
>JASDQU010334551.1:0-12702 GCA_032191745.1 Picea mariana
AAACCTTTGTGCTATGGGTCTTTCTTCAAGGGTTGACATCAATGACAACCAACCTTAATCAACAGAACCTACAACATAAAATTTCATTTCAAAAGACATAAACCAACTCTACAAAAATATTGCATGAGAGGATGACTACATTAACCCCACTTTAGATAGAATGATAATCTGGAGGATAATTAGTTCATGTGAATCCAATTCAAAGATAGGTCTTTAGAATTGGCAGCAACGTTTGCATGAACTATCTAGAAGAAGATGTGCAAGAATGACACACACACTAAGGTAGATTGGATCAAAGGTAAGAGAATGATGCATGAGCATCCTTGGGCTTGGGTAATCTGCATCACCCAAAAATATCTCCATTATGAAAATACAAAATAAGTCAAATAAGGAATGTGTTAGTGGTCCATTTATTTAGTTAGTTTGATGTAAATTCGAACTGCTGAGTACTCCTACAATTACTCTTGCTATGATGAAACTCATGCTAAAACTGCCACATATAGTGAAATTTTACAAGTGTCATGCTGAAACTTATGCTGAAACTCGTGTTGAAACTGCTACGTATAGAGAAAATTTACAAGTGTCATGTTGAAACTCGTGCTAAAACTGCTGCATATAGTGAAATTTTACAAGTGTCATGATATTTCTTCATTTGCAACACTGTGGTTGCACACATTTGATTTTTCCATGGTGGTATGCATTCATGATGAGTCACAACTACCATTAGGTAAAATAACTCACGGCTAAAGGACAAAGCATGACCCAAGGCCGAAAGGAATTTGAAGCGATCCAAAAGACAGAGAGACAGTTTGGGTAACAACTCACTCTTGGAGGGAAGGAAAATCATTTTAGAGCTGAGGATGAGTTTTAAAAAGAAATGGAGCGCGATTTTGAAGGGTTTGGTGAACCACAAAGTAAGGAAATCGTAGAAGGTGGACTAGAGAGAAAGATTCCAGGTTGGGTGAGCATGTAGGAAGGGAGAAACATAATCTCATCACATACACACAAACTATTACCCTCTAGATGATTTTGTAGTGGTTGTCAACCACACAAGCACGAATTCATGGCTGTCTTTTAACCCAGGCATGATATAATATAGAAAATGTGTTCTTTTCATTGAATTAATAAGCAAATGGTATTGAAATTCATGGGTTTTCTGGTATTTTAGTTTCCAGTGGATTTCCTTATTATTTGCAAAAGTATTTCTGTTTGGATTTTCCACTGTGTATTCTGTAGTAGGGTGTGTGTTGTAATTGTTTATGTGTTCCGACATATATATGTATGCATTATGTGGTATCAGAGCACAATTCTTCTCTAGGATTAGCACCTAATATGCTTATGTGAGACAAGGTACATAATAGATGTTCGTGGTGGTTTCTCAACAATAGTGTTGAAAGTCAAGTTGGGTTATAGAACCAATGTGAGGTCTGTGGATGTCAGTGAGATGCCTACAAATTGGAGGAATATCGCCATGAAGGAGAGGAGAAGGAAGGGAAGGTGCAAGAAATCGAGAATTGGAAAATTTGAGAAGAAGAATAGAGGAATTGGAAAATCGTAGGAATGGAGATGATGAAGTATACTCAGAGCCAAAAGAAGAAATAAAAGACGAACATGATGGTGATGAAAGAGACCCAACAACTAGGCTCATTTCGTATTTAAGTAACAAGGGTAGTGCAAAGGTTGAGGTTTCATGTTATGATGGTAGTCTGAGAGTTGATGTTCTCATTGATTGGATTGGAGAACTCGAAAGATATTTCGAGTATGAAAATATTCAGGATCCAAATCGGGTAATATTTGTTGTTAATAAGCTGAAAGGCCATGCAATAGTATGGTGGGATATGTTGCATAAGGATAGAATGAATAATCAGCTGGAGAAAATCAGAACTTGGAAGAATATGGTTACCAAGATTAAACATAAATTTCTTCCCATTGATTACCAACAAAATTTGTTTCAACAAGTCTAGAACCTCAGACAAAGGGAGACATTTGTTTGTGAATACAATAAAGAGTTATTTACTCTGTCACTCAGAGTAGGCCCCAAAGAACCATAATTCCAACGAGTTGCAAGGTATGCAAATGGGTTAAAGTATTTAATTCAGGATGAAATGAAAAAACACTATTTTCGTGTTTTTGATGAATATTATCATGTTTCCTTGAAGGTAGAAGAAACTATTGAGAGGAAAACACAACCTAGAGGTAGAGGAAGAGGTTTTAAAGGATGAGGTAAAGTAGGGATTTCTAAAGGCAGTGAAAGGGAAGAAGAATCTTCCAGTGGTCAAGGTGGCAGAGGAGGAAATGTAGTTCGTAGAAGAAGAGGATTCGAAAGAGGAAAGAGAATATATGTAATTACTTATTATCATTGTGGTGTAGAAATCCCTACTTTACCTGNGAAGGAAAACTTCAGGAAGAAGAGGTGAAGCATAGGCACAAGTCACACTGGACAACGAAGCTTCAATAGTTGGAGAAAATGTGACTGTTCTTCAACAAGAACAAGGTGAGAATTTGTTGTTCTATAGAGTGTTTCTTAAATATGAGCAAAAAGAGGGAAAGGAACCAGAACAATGAAAGGAATTTTTTAAAACAAAATGTAAGGTTCAAGGAAAATGTTGTAACCTAATTATAGATGGAGGAAGTACAAAAAAAATGGTATCTACTGAAGTAATGAACACACTAAACTTGACAAGGTTGAACCATTTGAACCCTTATCATGTTTCTTGGTTGAACAAGGGACAACATGCGACTGTGACAGAGAAATGCTTATTGAATTTTCAAATAGGGAGTTTTTAGGAGCAGGTGTTATGTGATGTGATTAAGATGGATGCATGCCACATACTATTGGTAAGACCATGGTTGTTTTATAGACAATTTCATCATGATGATAAGGAAAACATATATGAGTTCAAGAAATATGGACAACAATATAAATTAACACCAATGTTGGATGATACAGTAGAAACAACAAGAAATTATGTTGATATAAACACAAGTAAAAGTACAATCATGCTATGTTCTACTAAAGAATTTTTACAAGAAGAAATAAAAGCAACATTATGTTTATTAGTGATTTCGAAAGAAGTGAAAGGTGTAGAAAATCCAAATGTTCTATCTACATAAATAAATTTGTTGTTGGATGAATTTAAGGAGGTCATTGCTAATGATATGCCAAAAGGATTGCCTCCAGTGAGAAGTATTTCTCATCAAATTGATTTAATGCCCAAATCGAGTTTACCTAATAAAGAACCTTACAAAATGTCTCCCACAGAGAGGGAAGAAGTGAATCGTCAGGTGCATAAATTGCTTGACCGAGGGTTGATTCGTGAGAGTTTGAGTCCTTGTGCAGTAATAACAGTGTTTACTCCAAATAAAATAGTGGAGTGGCGAATGTGTAGTGACTCGCATGATATAAAAAATATCACTATCAAGTATAGATTTCCACTGCCGAGAATGGATGATATAAAGGACTGTTTGAGTGGTGTAAATTAATTTACAAAAATCGATTTGAAGAGTGGTTATCACCAGATTCGGATGAGAGAAGGTGATGAATGAAAGACTGCATTGAAGATGAAAGATGGACTGTATGAATGGTTGGTAATGCCATTCAGGTTAATTAATGCACCCAACACGTTCATGAGATTGATGAATCAAGTCTTGAAGCCATTTTTGAGTATGTTCGTGGTTGTATATTTGGATGATTTACTGATTTTTAGGAGGAGTAGAACATAGCATGTTGAACATGTGAGAGCAGTGTTACAACGCTTGAAACAAGAGAAGATATTGATAAACCTGAAGAGGTGTACATTCATGCAGCAAGAGTTAGTGTACCTGGGTTTTGTGGTTTCAAAGGAAGGACTAAAAATGGATCCTGAGAAAGTGAAGGCTATCCTTGAATGGCCAAAACCAAGATTCACATTCAATGTGAGGACCATGGATTGGCAGAATTTTACCTGAAATTCATTAGGAAATTTAGCCAAATATCTGTGCCTCTTACAAAATGTATGAAGAAATGAGTGTTCTAGTGGATTGCAGTAGCATGGAAGGCATTGGAAGAATTGAATAAGGGAGTAACAACACCGCTAATATTATCATTACCAGATTTAAAAAAAGTGTTTCAGGTTGATTGTGACGCTAGTGGAACAATAATTGGAGCAGTGATAAGTCAAGAGGTTAGATCCATTGCATTTTTCATCCAGAATTTGAATGAGTCCATAAAGAAGTACTCTGTTTATGATTAGGAATTTTATGCTATTGTGTAAGCTTTGAAGAAATGGTGACATTATCTTCTGTCGAAAGAGTTTGTCTTGTTCACAGATCACAAAGCTATGCAATATATTAACAACCAAGCTAAGTTGAACCAAAAGCATACTAAATGGGTAGAATTATTGCAAAGTTATTCTTTTGTGTTGAAACATAGGTTCAGTAAGTCTAATAAGGTAGTTGATGCATTAAGTCGGAGGATAGCGTTACTCAATACCATGTCGATAGAAGTGGTAAGTTTGAACTGTCCAAATAAATTGTATGAAGAATATGTAGATTTCTTAGAAGCTTGGAAGGTGTGTAAGGAGCCTTGTAGTTTAGACATAACCCTGTATCTGAACTACCATATCCAAGAGAATTTTTTGTTTAAAAACCAACAATTGTGTATTCCCAGAAGTTCCATATGGTTGAATCTCATTAAAGAATTGCATAGTGGTGGTTTAGGAGGGAATTTTTGGGTTGATAAAACCATAAAATTGGTGAAGGAGAGGTACTTTTGGCCCAACTTTAACAAGGATGTTTGAAAGTGTGTGGAAGGTTGCAGGATCTGTCAACTAGCCAAAGGAAAAAGTCAGAACATGAGACTCTATACTCCATTTCCAATACCCAAAGGACCTTGGGAGGATATTAGTATGGATTTTGTCCTAGGATTTCCTATGAATCGAAGAAAACATGATTCAGAAATGGTAGTTGTTGATAGGTTTTCAAAAATGGCACACTTCATAGCATGTAAAAAGACTAGTGATGCTAGTGAGGTAGCTTCATTGTTTTTCCAAGAGGCAATTAGATTGTAGCGACTTCCACAGAGTATTACTTCAGATCATGATACCATATTCCTTGGACATTTTTGAAGGACACTCTAGAAAAAGTTAGGCTCATATTTGTTATACAATTTGAAATATCATCCTCAAATGGACGGTCAGACATAAGTAGTGAACAAGAGTCTAGGAAATTTGTTGAGCGGTTTAAGTGGAGAGAATCATAGTCAATGGGATTTGGCATTAGCCCAAGATGAATTCACATATAATGATTTGGTGAAAAGGTCTATAGGAAAGAGTCCATTTCATATTGTTTATGGATGCTCACCAAAAGGTGTGGTAGATTTGGTTGCATTTCCATATTTGGAAGGCAAGAAGATAGTTCCATGCTGAATTCTAAAAAATATTTATAATAATTCTTATCAGTTGGAACTTCTGGAGAAGTTTGACATATATCCTATATTCAATGTTGTTGACCTCTATGAGTTTCATGAATGGGGAAAAAGAGTAGATGAAGGTACCCTCATCGAATGGGAACAACATCTACCAATTAAATTTGAGGAGTAGATTGAAGAAATTCTTGCTACTAGAATTGGTAAGAAGACTCATCGAGAGGAGTACATGGAATATTTGATCAAGTGGAAGAATCGAGGGGCAGAGGATGCATCATGGGTGACTGAAGATCAATTAACACAAGTGCATAATTCTTCACTTAAGTAGTGATCTGCACATGAGATGGAGCTCATGTTTTTCTTTCCATGGGTGTTTGATGGATGATCATCCTTGGGCTCGGATAATCCACATCACCCAAAAATATTTCCATTCCGCAAATAGGAAATAAGTCGAATAAGGACTGTGTTAGTGGTCCATTTTATTTAGTCAGTTTTTTGTAAATTAGAAATGCTGATTACTCCTACAACTACTCTTTCTATGCTAAAACTTGTGCTAAAAATCGTGTTGAAACTCATGCTGAAAATACCATGTATAGTGAAATTTTATAAGTGTCATGCTAAAATTCGTGCTAAGACTCATGCTGAAACTGCCATGTATAGATAAATTTTACAAGTGTCATGTTGAAACTCTCGTGTATAGTGAAATTTTACAAGTGTCACAATATTTCTTCATTTGCAACAATGTGGCCGCACACATTTGATTTTTCCACGCTGGTATGCATTCGTGACGAGTCACAGATACTGTTAGGTAAAAGAAATCAACTTGCGGCTAAAGGAAAAAGTGTGACCCAAGGTCTAAAGGAAGTTGAAGTGGTCTAGAAGACAGAGAGATGGTTTGGGTAAAAACTCATTCTTGGAGGGAAGGAAAATCGTTTTAGAGCTGAGGAGGAGTTTTAAAAATAAATGGAGTGTGATTTTAAAGGGGTTGGTGAACCATGAAGTAAGTAAATCATAGAAGGTGGACTAGAGAGAATGATTCCAAGTTGGGTGAGCACGCATGAAGGGAGAAACATAATCTCATCCCATACACGTAAATTGTTACACTCTGGACGATTTCATAGTGGTTGTCAGCCACACAAGCAACAATTCATGGCTATCTTTTAACCCAGGCATGATGTAATATAGAAAATTTGTTCTCTGCATTGAATTAATACATGAATGGTATTGAAATTCATGGGTTTTCTAGTATTTTAGTTTCCACCGGATTTCCTTATTTTTTGGAAAAGTATTTATGTTTGGATTTTTCGCTGTATATTCTGTAGCAGGGTGTGTGTTGTAACTATTTGTGGGTTCTAACATATATATCTCTGTATTAGAGAACCTCCTACTTTTTATGGTCAGAACAATTTAGAATATTTTTTAGAAAAGTTTGAGTCAGATGTTTTGGAGAATCAGAGGTTATTAGTGTTAGAAATGGCTATGAACGAAACACCTACACATTGGTGGGGTGCTCATAAAGAGAATATTAATAACCGATATCAATGCAAGAGGTTATTGTGCATTAGATTTGGCACAGAGTAGGAGAACAAATATTTGGAGAAGTATGATGGAATTGGACAACCCATAGAACACATAGACAAATGTATTGTACAATGGAGATTAGTACCACCAGAGGAATGGACACATCACTTTATTCATACATTAGAAGGCATCCCAAGGAATTGGTACAGAGAGTTAGAACTACACAGAGGAACTGCCCATTGAGAGGAAATGCAATCGAATTTTGTTATCATTTTTTCATTTGAACATGAGAGCCCATAGATAGATATAGAAATGAAGGTGATAAGAGACAAGATATTTGAAGATCCTGAATTTGAAATTGTCACAAAATATCAAAATTAGAATAGACAGATATTCAGATAGTTGTTACACTATTATCATGACGCAGAAGAAGACCCAACAGAGAAAAACCCACACAATATTCAGATCAAAGAAGTTGAAGGGGAAAGAGAAGTAGAAGGCCCATAGTTAGAGTCAGAAGATTTTTTTGCACCTTTGAAGATAAAGAAGGTAAATATTGGAACAACATAAAATCCAAAGATTGCAAGTAAAGGGGATTATTGGGACAACCACACAGTGGAGATAATAACAGAGTTACTGTGCAAATATAGTGATGTGTTTCCAACAATTTTTTCAGAGATGAAAGGGGTAGCAGGAGAACTTGGAGAGATTAAGATCCATTTGAAACTAGATGCCATACCAATAAGATAGAGACCCTACAGGTTGAATCCAGTGTATGATAAAAAAGAGAAGGAAAATATT
This sequence comes from Picea mariana, assembly GCA_032191745.1. Classification (NCBI taxonomy): domain Eukaryota; kingdom Viridiplantae; phylum Streptophyta; class Pinopsida; order Pinales; family Pinaceae; genus Picea; species Picea mariana. Next base: position 7,727 of record JASDQU010334551.1, read on the forward strand.
GATAAGATGTTAGAGGCTAGTGCCATAGAACTTGTTGAGGAATCATAATGGATTAGACCGATGGTAGTTCAGGAAAAGAAGAAAGGGGGGATAAGGATCCGTGTAGACTTGAGGAAGTTGAATGATGCATGTCTGCATGATCCATTCTCTATCCCATTTACAAATGAAGTATTGGAGAATGTAGGAGGACAATAATCATATTCATTTACTGATGGGTTTTCAGGGTATCACTAGATCAGGATAAGACTAGAGGATCAACATAAGACTACATTTTTTGACAAAATGGGGATCATTTCAGTACACAGTGATGCCTTTTGGATTGAAGAATGGACTTGTAATTTTTTCAAGATTAGTAGTATATGCCTTTAAGGATTTCATACATAAGTTTTTGGAAGTCTATTTGGATGATTTGACAGTCAATAGTTTATTGAAGGATCATGTTGAAGTACTAAGGTTGATGTTGGATAGGTGTATACAGTGTCAGATTTCATTGAATATTAAGAAATGAATTTTCAACGCACCATTTGGTATTTTTTTAGGGCATGTGGTGTGTAAACATGATCTACTGGTTGATCTTGCAAAAATTGTTTTCATAGTTAATTTACCACCACCTAAGTCAATGCACTAGTTAAAAAGTGCACTTGGTCATATAGGATATTATAGGAAATTCATAAGGGGATATGCACAAATTATTGCGTCAATGGAGAAATTTTTGAAGAAGTACATTAAATATTAGTGGAATGAGGAATACCAACAAATTTTTGATATATTGAAGGATAAAATGGTGATAGCGCCAGTTTTAGTGTTTCCAGATTGGTCAAAGGAGTTTCATGTTCATGTGGATGCATCTTCAATAGCACTTTGAGCAGTATTGACACAACCAGGACAAGGTGATATAGATCACCCAATAGTATATACAAGCAAGAAACTGTCAGATTTAGAGAAGAATTATAGTACAACAGAAAGAGAAGGATTGGTTATGGTATACGCATTACAAAATTTCATACATTATTTGTTAGGAAAACATTTTAAGATGTTTACAGATCACTTTTCTCTTAGATAGCTGGTCATTAAGCTAGTGTTGGGGGTAAGATATGTAGATGGTTATTATTGTTTTAGGAGTTTGACTTTGAAGTTGTGGTGAATCCTGAAAGATTGAATGTAGGCTCAGGTCATTTGTCAAGGATAACTAGTGGACAAGAACCAAGTAGTTTGGAGGATAACTTCCCTGATGCACAACTATTTTTAGTATAGATTGTTGATGAATATTTTGTTGAGATTATTGAATTTTTGAGTACATGATTTTCCCCAAAGAAATTTAATACTACGCAAAAGAAGAATTTGGTAGTTAGAGATGCAGAATACCAACTGATTGCAGGTCACTTGTACAAAATTGGTGCAGAAATGTTTTTGAGGAGATGTGTCATGGAGCATGAACTTCCGATCATATTGGCAAAAGCACATGAAGGAATATCTGGAGGACATTATGCAGGAAGGCTACTGTGTAGAAGATATTGCGGGCAAGATTATGGTGGAAAAAAATTCACAAAGATAGAAAGGAGTATTTTAAAAATTGTGATGTCTGTCAGAGAGTTGGAAAGCCATCCAAGAGGGATCAGATGCCATTAAGACATCAGTTAACTTTGAAAGTGTTTGACAAGTGGGTAGTAGAATTTGTAGGACATATTAACACAGCAGCCAAAAGATCAGGAGCAAGATATATTATTATAGTGACATAATACTTAATCAGATGGGATGAAGAAACATTAATGAAGGATTGTAGTGCATATACTAAAACAAACTTCTGATTTGAACAAGTAGTCACAAGATTTGGATTCCCTAGAGTTCTAATGAGTGATCCAGAGACTCATTTTATCAATAGTACTATCCAGACAATGACCGAAGAATTTGAAATACATCATCAAAAGAGAACTCCTTACCATCCTCAAGCTAATGGAGCATGGAAGAATTTAACAACATATTAGAGAATTCCTTAATCAAGATTTGTAATTTGAACAAGGATGATTGGGATTTGAAGATACCAGCAATGTTATGGGATTATAGAACTACATGTAAGAATATTGCAGGGAAGAAACCTTTCATATTGATATATGTACAGGAAGTCATGGTTCCCTTGGAGTACTTGATACGAAGTTTGCGCATTGCAACTATTACAAATATTACAGAAATAGTCATAACTCAAGAAATATTGTCTCAACTCATGGGATTAGAAGAAGACATGATTATAGATGGTTTTCATCATGAAGTACATAAAGAAAAGGACAAATCTTGGCATGAGAGACATATTAAGAAGAATAAATTTAATGAAGGAGATCTAGTTCTCTTCTATGACAGTAAATATTTGCAGTACCCAGGGAAGTTTAGGATGCATTGGCTAGGGCCATATGAGATAAAGTTTTTCATAGATGGAGGTGTTGTGCAACTGCGGGATTTAACCTGCAAGGAGATTCAAGGATTGGTGAATCATTGTTGAATGAAACTATAGAGGGACAATCGACCCATTAACCCTCAATATTTTCCACACAGAAGAGTAGAGTTGTACATATTATATATAATAGGAGTCAAAAGGAATAAAAAGGAAGAAAAAAATAGAAAAAGAAGAAAAATTAAGAAAAACGTAGAAAAATGAGAAAAATACAAAAAGAAGTCAGTAGATGGACAAGTAGTAGACATATAGTGGAAGGATACATCGTGCAACATGAGCTAGAAAGTGGTATGATAGAACCTGAAGACACTTCGTGACAAAAAAAGATAACCAGACAAAAAACACAGTGCGACGGAACAGAGAGTGACCAGAAAAAGAAAGACGATGAATAGAAAAGTGGGATACCACAAAGAATTTATGACAAGCCTTATAAAAGAAAGAAACTTGCAAGGTAAGCCTCATTGTGAATTGGAGTAGATGAGATCTAAGGAGAGAAATCCGGGCAAACACTCAGAGTGGCCAGGTATCCCCGGAGTTTTCAACAACAATTCAGAGAAGTAGGTTCAAGATTTTGCCATATGGCATCGTTGAAGGTTGGAGCACCTAGTCGAATGTGGAGGAAAATCCACAAAAATGCAAGATATCTATAGGATCAAGTACCAGAAGTTGAAAACCCTAGTCAACAAGCATGAGTCATAGACGTGGATGCTATTCCATCACCTGAACCAATCAGTCCAAAAATGGTCGAAGAGCAAGAACCAACAACAAAAGCAATGGAGGTGGATCTGAGGGATGAAGAAAAAAACCCCACTAAAACACATAACCCTACACAACAACTGGGTTTGGGAGCATTGTAGTAGAAAAACATGGAAGATGATGAAAGAAAAGTGTCAGCTGAGCCCAGGGAAGAGGCCAAACCAATACAAAAACTTGTCGCAGAGACAATACAACAAACAAAATAATAGGTGCAAGTGGAATATGTTACAGGTGAACCAAATTCAGATGCAGAAGAATAAGAGGATGCACACCAAGAAGTAGGGCTATCCATCGTGACATAAACTGTGAAGGGGAAACAACCAGTGTATAGGTCACCACACAAACAGGAATAAGTCACAATAGCACTATACTAGAAGGAGTGAAAATCCTTCCTAACATTTTAGGATGTGTAGAAAAACTGAGGCACAGAAACCATGACATAACAGACATAGATAAATTATCTGAATTTGAATCATAGGTTTATATGGAAAGAAAAGGGATATGTTCATCTAGAGTCCCAATATTAGAACCAAAGCAGTGGATTACAGGGTTGTACAACACAAGGATAATGAACCTACTCGAAATCCCTTATTTTGGACAAGGCAAGGATGTGAATAACTACGTCAAACAATTGTTGGTGTTAGTACATGGAGGTACTCTATGGATGGACATACCGATATCAATTGACATTGATATAATTGCAACAATCACAGGTCTTCCAACTGATGGAGAGAAACCTGAGCAATATCTGGATGAGAAAACTAAGAAGGCCCTAACAGAGGAAATGAAGAAGACATATGGAACGGTGAGAGGGTCCTGGGGATTTATAATTAATAGGATCAGTGAACATGTGACAATATTGACAACTAAGTTAATGGCATGCAAATTTTTAAGGAAGTATTGCAAGGAAGAAGCACTAGCATGGGTGATAGAAGTAGTTGTGTAGTGCATGAAGGGGACTTTACTTAGTTGGAGTCCATACTTATTGAAATTATTTTTGGATGATTGAAAATATGCACAAGAATTAGACACATAATTCCATTATTCATGGCTGATCATACTTATAGCATTGGTTGGTTGGAGACACCCCAAATACAATACATTTTTTCAAAGTATAGGAAAGTGTCGTGCAACACAAAATGCAACATTGTGGCACACCTTAGGCGTAAAACAAAGGAAGGAAAACTCCAATATATTTGTGATGTATTTTGATGAAATACAAGAAAAGGTGGTTGAGACATGGAGGATACCACCAGGAGTGGTGGAGGAGAATAAGAACATAGCAAATTTCCAGGTATCTAGACACAATGTATGGATTCAAGCCAAAAGGGATCCAAAGAAGAATTGGTTGATGATGAGGTACCGCATCACTGGAGAGGAATTCCAATGGGCCATGAAAGACTAACCATATGAGTGGAAAATAACAATGGTTCCAAATAAGGGAAAAAAAGGAAAAAAACCATTAGAAGTTGGCACGTCATAGAAATCTAGAAATCTGACAACAAATACCAGGAAGGCTGCAGAGCACGCAAAGGATATTGGAGGGAGCATGACATTGAGGAAACCAATACAACATAAGAACATTCCAAATCCATCAATGGAGGAGAAGGATCACGACGAAGTGACTAATGGAGCAGCATAAAAAAAGGATATTAATGGAAGTGCACAGAAGGAAACAACTATTCCTACACCTGAGGAACTAGAAGGAGGATGAGATATCCTAGACATAGAAGTACCTACAAATTCAATGCATACATAAAATATGCCAATGAAG
>JASDQU010334553.1:0-11378 GCA_032191745.1 Picea mariana
TTGCTTAATTAGTTTTCTTTGATTATCCATCTATTGTTGGGGTGACTGTTATGCATAGATTTTACCAATTGCACAAAGAGAGGAGCTTCACCTTACTTCATTTCTTCGATTCTCCATATATTGTCAGGGTGGCTAGAAGAGAATTAATATATATTTGTAGTAGGAGGATGAACATCTATAAATATTATTCTATTATCAATTTAAAAAATAATATAAATGTTATAATCTCTAATTTGTATTATAGTTCTTTGGAATACCTTCAATAGATTTGAACTTTCACTATAGATCTACTTGCTATTAGTTCCAAGTGAAATAGCTTGAGAGTCGTTCATGTCATGCCTAGACTCTGCCATAGGAACCTCAAGTCTTCTAGTTTAGTTGGAATATCCATCTATTTCACAGAGAAGTTATCCTATTCCATAAGAACCTCAAATAATATGGTTTGGTTTCAACCTCCATCTATTGCTTGGACAGTTAGAAGAGCATTAATACATACAGAGTGGAAGAAATTAGTAGCCTTGGTTCTCTCATTATTATTAAAGTGAGTGACCTTTTGCCATTGTAAATCAATAGTTTGTGGCGGCGTTGTGGAATAGTTGGATGGTTGTTGTTGGTGTGGAGGATCTTAGTGTGTGTGAACACGTCCTCCACAACCATACAATTGGGAAGCTTCAGGTGTTTCTATTATTCTTGTTTTCAAATAACTAAATGTTGGCCAAAGAAATTAGGGTTTGAAATAAAATTTTACCTGCAATTTTGAATACTTTGTGGAAATTGCAAAGAATTTCTAGAAATATCGAGGATTTTGAGATTAGGTTGTATAACGGATCTGTGTTGAATTTTTTTTGTTTCTACAATTCTTTTCACCTCACCTCCATTTCAATCATCATTAATTAATCAATGCAATTTGATAATACTGCAAATAAGTGGAAATATAATTAAGAAAATGGTGAATGAAGTTTGAGTCGAATTGACCTTGGTAGAATTGTAGAGAGAGGTATATATATCACATAATTGGGGAGGGTTTCGATGGATTCTATGTTCCATGCCAATTTGGACTCAATATGACAAATTTATTTCAAATCCGATATTTCAAAAAACCCTTGACAAACATTCTTTCCTTGGAAGATTGATAGATTTGGTCCTTCAAGTCTAGAACAAGCTTGAGGGAATGTGGAGATCATCATACAAATCCTCTAGGAGATAACACAGATCAATCCTTGAGTCCAAAATGAGGTTTGATTGCTAGAAGTATCAGATGATGGAAAATTATCCCTCGATTGGGGGCATAAAAAGTGGAACATGTCGCAATGATCTCTTACTCTAAGCTTCTCATAACATCTCTTATGAAATCCTTACTTGGAGCGAATTACTTGTATTCAATTGTGATTTTTTATAATTGCAACATATGACATGATTGGTCCATTTCTTCACTGTTAGTATTGTAAATCAAGAATAACCAAGATCATAAAAAAACTAATGGAAAAAACTAACAACCATCACATAAATGCTTCAAAAAATAGGTGTTGGTGAAGAACCATAACAAGGATTCAAACAAAAGAAAACACCATCAACCATCAAAGGAGAAAAGAGGCTCATGGATGAGGAAATATCCTAATAGGAAGTATGGACAAAAATCTAAAGAGGGCTCGTTAACCCCATGCTATCAAAACCATCAAAGATCCATGTAGAAATACAAATTTCAAAATTTTCAAGAAAAGAGACCAATCCTTTGAAATGAGTCATGACTCAGATAGCCCGATGAGGTACTTATGTACAATTGACAAAAAAATCATAAAATGAGAGTCCTTATGGATGCCAATCCATCTCACTGGAATGCATGGGTCACTAGCCATTGGAATTGCTAAGTCAAAATAGGAATGGTGCTCTATATAAGGCTCACTCAGAAGATGCTTGATATTGATCGAACAAAACAATGAAGCATGAAGAATCACCTAAGGAAGCATTGCGCAAAATCCCCCCACAATGTTGAACTGAGTGGAAAATAATATGGTAATGGATGTCATAATTGATGACTAAAGCATGGAGTACGAGCTAAAGGCGACAAAGATGAAAAACAACCTAAGTAAGAAACACTCCAAAGTGACGAGCTCCAACATATTGTGAAACAAGGCACTAGATGGAGACAAATTCCTGGTTACACTTCTAAAACTATTTTCACGAGGGTCACATAATCCACTACTCAAAGGTGCAGAATGAGAAGTACCATAAATATCCATCATGGCAAACAATCCTTGATATGGGTCCCAACAAAAAAGGCCATTTTAGGTACCCATTTATAATAGAGGAATTAGTTCTCTTAATTTTTCCATCTCTTGAAAATATCAGAATATACAAGAGAAAAATTCTCTTCTCAATGTCTCAAAAAAGACAAAAATGGAGACTCCATTGAAGAATTGTGGAAAAAGCAAGACCAATAAATTTCAGAATATAATAAATTGGACCTCCAAAAACACAAAATCCTTCACATGTAAAGAAGAATAATTTGTTGGTTGTGAAGAAAAACAAAATAAACAAGGAAAGATATCCTTGGTCCCCCCCATCAAACACAAAGCATGTATAAATATCCCAACCATAGCCATTGTTAGAGGGGAAAATCCCCTTATACTGGGTCTAGGTACAAGCAGAGCACTGACTTCTCTTAAAAGACGGTTCGACTCTTGAGCTACCCCAAAAATATATAAACTGAATGACAAGAGAGAGGAAATAAGGTCAATAGGTGTACCTTTGGTCTTTGTGGATGGTGTAGACCTCCTTCACCTTTGAAACTTCCTATATTGCGGGTCTCTTCCCAAATTTGACCTACAAAAATCTTAGGAAAACAATGCTACAACACATACAATCTCTGCCTATCACTTTCAATGTTCAGATATAGACATAAATGCATTAATCAATAAAAGAAGATAGACACAATGTTTTGGCACAATAATGAACTCTTTTATTCGATATTAAGATCACAATGATTACAACCTTCGTCGACAATCGCTCTGCGAACTAGGTCCGAGCTCCTCTATCATGGCTCCAAGTGCATCAATCCCATGAAAGATTCTCACAACCAACTTATCACTTGGGAAAGGAGAAAGGGTTGTATAAGGAGAAAAAGCTGGAGGGGAATGCCGAGGCCAAAAATCAGAATAGGATGCAAAACTTGGGCTAAGGAGGGGAAGGGATTTTGGCAGAGTTTTCTTATTCTCTTTCTTGTCCTTTCAATTGAGACCCCAAGACCTCTTTTTATATGAGAAAAATATGGTTATTTGGTTTGGAGATGAGCTACAATGGGTAAAGGAAAAACTCAATAGCCCGTAAACTCTACCGAATTCCTTGCAATTTTATATTTTTTGCAATTTTTGGAGGTAAATGTGGGCTAACGAGTATGAAACTAGCATATGTACGCAAGATAAATAGTATGCAACACACGTGTGTATGTGGTCTATCAGTTGAACATGGTGCGTACATTTTCCAAAAAATGGTTTTTTAAGAAGCAACCTCAACAATATTTTGGAAAAGTTTGTAAGTGAAAAAGCCAATGCCATGTATGCATAGGTAAGGCATTTTTGGACTATAACATATGCCCCCTAATGTGTGACTTTAGAAGAGAAACCGATGGCCAAAATACATTACAATATCTTTAGCAGTGGGAAGGAACAAATTCGAGTGAGCCCGAGACGAGTGTTCAGAAGCGTGCCATCTACAAAAAATAACAATCTCTCCGAGGCGGGCATACCCATTCTCGGGATGAAATAAACATGGATTCCAATCAAGTACACTGAAGATTCATGTCATATAAATGTCTATATAAAGTGTAGTCACGATAAATACATAGAGGATCTACATCTCAAAATCATTTGAAGATATACAAGTACAATATAATATGTATCTTCAAGAAGCATTGACATCTGTGGCTGGAGATGAGGAGCTTCATAACTTGAGAAACGAATTCAAGATCTTCAAAAACTTAGGTAGGAGTACAATAAGAGTGTAAGACTCACTACCCTAAGGTATTTGACATTCCATTGGGGAAATACTAGAGGATCTCGATCATCAGTTACATAACTTCATTGATTTTGAATCCGAACTTGACTAGACTCTCGGGATGGCCGACTCATGAAAGACAAGAGATAAATTGCAAAATGGCCGACTCAGGTTCAATAAAACTTCCCTTGGACAAAAGCACAATAAAATTATGAGACTTAGGTAGCTGGAAATTGACATAAGTCTGTGATACAAGAGGTACCACAAATTCTCCATATGTTGGAAGAGTAACCAAAGAGAGCAGGACACAACTCTATGTAACGAGAATAACTTCCTAAGGTCATAATAGATCCCAATACTTGGTGAAAAAATGAAAGGATGTGATTTGTCCAAGGGATACTATATTGCTGTCAAAAAAGGAATATAAATCTCGTCACCTCTTTTTGGAAAATTTTATTTTTTTTGTCTTTTTCAAATTTTTAATGAGCTTGAAAAAGAATAAAAGAATGCTACGTTACAAAAGAGGAACGAGTGTTGTGGGAAAGAAAGCAGGTTCCAAGTGCATGGAACATACTGATGCTCAATGCAAGGAGACATGTGCAGGATAAGGAAACTCGAGAAAATTCCTCCATGGGTCAAGGTGTCATATCGCAAGGGAAAAAGTGTTGGAAGGCTTGCATTTAAGGAATGCTTTGAAGGTTCAGTTAAATAGCAACATGAAGTTGTCATTAGGCCAAATACACAAGGATGATACATGTGATGTGATTAACTATGTGTTGGCCCTCGACCAAGTTTTGAGGAAACCTTGGTCAGGTTTGACCCACTTTTGAACTTCCACACATTGTTCGAAGAAGGAGAGCCTAGGGGGAGCTGAGATCACAGATCTCACCCACTTTTGAGGGATACCTGGACCTAGTAAGGGGTTTTCTAGGGTTTTTGTCATGGTTTTAAGGGATTTCGGCCCATGGGGTTTACCCATGATTAGGCCTTATTGTAAGGGTTTGTAAAAATATAAATAAAGAATAATGTATGGTAGAAGGAGAAGTTTTTGGGGGCTACGTGCAAGAAGTTGAATGGATTTGTGCAAGGGAATGTATGTGTGTTAAGGCTTTGTTCTTGATAGAGAGTTGGCTCTATGCCTTGACCTAGTTTTTGAAGGAGGATCTGGTTCTCAGTGCGTAGATCTCCTGTCCGATGAGAAGTTTGACTATGTGGTTTAGTGCACAGGAACAAATGAATGTAAGATTCAGACGAATAATAAAGAGGTGAAGTGATTGGTGGACGTAGCCCCACAATGGGGTGAACCACATATATCTGGTGTCTTATGGTTTGCTTTGTGCAATGCTATATATGTTATTTTTTTCTTAGTGCTTATATTAGATGTGTAATGAATATGTATGTGTTGCTTAAATGCATTGCTTATGTTATAATGCTAGATCTGATTCAGAGTGCTAGGTGCTAAGTGTTTAAGGTGCATAATATTTTGTTATTACTGTGCTAGATCTATCTTAGATTATGTTCTGCTATGTTCATAAGGTGAATAAATTAATGCATGTCACTTCCTAGATTTATCAGAATACTCTGCAAAGTGTTATTATCACAGACCTGTGTCCCAGCTTGGTTACAGACACTTGCGTTCTGTAACTCCCCCTGCTTCTACCTCGGGTGAGACCTCGCCTGCTTCACAGGTGTTGCTGAAAGGGTCGATAGTTGGGGTTTTTTTGGTGCGCTGTTAAGCGTTGAACCCTGGGTTCTCCCCTATGCCAACAATTGGTTCTATTGCTGGGACCTGAAACTGTGATTGCTGGGAACTGAAGTAAAGAAAAGAGAAGATTTGTGAATAGATCTGCTGCTGAAGTGAGCAATACTCTACTTGAATTGTGAAGCTTTGTGGTAAGAAAGAAATCCGATCTAAAGTAAAGAGGTAAGATCTTAAAAGAGGTAAAGCTTTGTGATTTGACAAGAGAAAGATAAGTGAAATTTTTTGTTTTGAAACATGAACTTAAGTATGTTTAATAGATTATGTCCTAGTCTGAAGGCTAGGGCGCAGTTGAAAGAAATATTTGATTTGGGTAAATTTAATGGAAATGAAGAAAGATATGTTATTCCTATGCATAGAAATATTTTTTGGACTAATAAGTGGATGCAGGAACCTAAAATTGTTTTTTGCAGATTGCAGGTCCAACACTATGATCCTATTGCACAATACATTGGGAAACATCTAAAATAAAAAGGGGATTGACATTGTGTTATAACTGCAGAGACCGGGACACCTTGCTAAGGAATGCCCTGGCACAGGTCGTATTTGTCTTTGTTGTAAGATTGTTGGTCATGAGTTTGAGGATTGTTCAAGGATGATTGCCAAAGTTGAAGGGATGAACATAAGACAAGAAAACTATGAAGAAATTCAAAATACTAAGAGCATGTTAGAAAGTCATAAATAAAAATGACCAGAGGAAGTTCATACTACATTAGTACAATTGAAAGAAATGATGGATGTTCATAAAGATGTCAGCTTACCAAAGATCTTGAAAGTAAAACAATGCATAAGTGAAATAATAGAAGACTTCGACATAGACTGTGTCTTGGATGAGGAAACACACGTGTATATTATGACAAAAGAAACTTGGAAAATTTTGGGAAAGCCTACTGTGGTACCTTCATTGGGAAGGATAGGCTTGTTTAAGGGAAATATGATAACCCTATGTGGAATAATTACTAATGTACCTATTATTGTTCATGGAACATCGATTGAAGAGGAATTTGAAGTCATTAAGTTTATTGGGGACAATGCCCTTTCCCACTTTTATTAGGTAAGACTTGGATTGAGAAGGATCAGATCAGAAGGAAAGCAGAGGAAGAATCTACAGAAAAGAAAAAGCACGAACTAAGGGATTTCATAGCTAGAAAAATAGATTGACTAATAGAAGAAAGAGAGGATAAGTCGAAGAAACAAAACAAAGTAACAACGCAGGAGGAACAAAAATCAAGAGAATTAGCTATCAAGGTTGAAAGAATGCAAAAATATTTGAAGGACCTATCTATTCAAGAAAGAAGTATATCCACCCAGCAATTGTTAAGAAAAGGGATATTAACTTCATACCCTTTGAGGGAACATCATTAGTGCGAAGTCACTACACTAGGGGAAGATAAGAATACAAATGGAAAGAGGATTCCAAAAATAGTTAGAGAGACTTAGATCACAGGAAAGAAGGAAAGGAAGCTCGATAAAAATAAAGCTAAGTTGGAAAAGATGCAAGAATCTACAGAGACCATATGGAAGACTTTGCAGACTAGAACCTCGCAGGAGGCAGGTTCGCAGGATTTGAACCTCACTAGAACAACAAGACTACGCAGAATGGGGTTTCTCCATGGTGAATCTATATGACCATTGGAGGTGCCCCAACCGTTAGAATGACACTCCTGAATGGTTATAAAAATCATTTATGGGAGGATGGACCACTTTTGGACGTTAAGACCACACCATAACGAATAGATTCACATTGATGGAAGCATTCCTGGCCATTGGAAGAATCTGTTACAATGCCCCGCTTATTTAACTCATCAATCGCTGCGTCGGGACCACTTTTTTCTACCCGTGATTGACTGAGCTAAAAAGATAATTGTCCAAGTGTCGATTTGTGTTATCTGAAACTAGACCTCACTTTTGGTTTTCTACCCCGCATGTCTGTTCGTCTACCCCGACCTGTCTGTTTAAAATTTAGAATGTCGGGCAAGCCTAGTGAATTGGAGAAGTCTGTTGAGGAAGTCCTTAAGAAAATAATGGCCGACCGAATGATATTTGAAGGTGTCCAGGCATCATTGACTAGGGGAATGTAGGCTTCCCCTTTGACTAGACATCGTTCTGGCTGTGTTAACCCTGTGACTAAGCAATGAAGTAAGAACCATGATGATCTGGCAAATGCGAAGTAGATTCCGTTGATCCTACCTGAGTACATTCCACCTTTGCCTAGAGTTGTTAACCATGACAACATACCATGATATTTTGAGTACGTCGTATTCATTGCATACATTTCGAAAGGAATACACTTAGTTGGAAGTCAGTTAGGACATATCCCGCTATTGAAGAACAACGACTTCGATTTAGGAGACAAGAAGAACTACGCTATGCTAGCGCCCCACTTCTACTTGACGAAGTCAACTGGAAAGAAGCCTCTGTTGGAGTTACTTCACACACACCTATGATTTATTTTTCCTAAGGTTTTTCCTTGCTTATTATTCATAATTAGTCATTATCTAGTCTCCTATATTTTAGGGGAGAATATCCCACCTGGAGAATATTCTCTTTTAGTTGACACTTTAGTTTGACTAGTTGAGTTGAGTTTAGATGCTGCATTGGTTTTGTCACCATGAAAAATTGGGATCATCACCAAATAATGNAAAGACTAGTTGACTAGTTAACTCAACTAGGTGGCAGTTCACTCTCGTAACTGCTTGAGAGACTAGACTAGGTGGCAGTTCACTCCCATAACTATTGGTGTGTGTCCAAATCACTCTATACCACCACTATGGCTCATTATTTATTCATGTATCTTACATCTATTGTAAATTATTCACTCTTTGAGTGTGGAATACGGTTAATGAGAATTCTTCCATTCTTTCTCTCTTGCTTCTTCATTCTCAATTTCTCTCTGCAAATGTGTGTGGTATTTTCTATCTAGATCCATTCTGTTCAATTTCAACACATTTACATGGTATCAGAGCCGACGGACTGCTAAGCAAAAGCTACACCAAAAATTTTGCAGGTACAAAATATTGAAGACAACAAAAAGATGGATTATTTGCTAGAAATACTTCTCACACCTCATAAATATTTGGAATGGAAGCCAAAAATTTTTCTCATGCTCAGATGCATAGGAGTGTACCAAATAACTATGGAAATGGAAGTAGATCCTGATTCTGTCGATGACAAAAATGACTTTCTCAATAGACAAGATATGGCCATAGGATGTATCCTCTATTTTATTTCTCCCGAAATTCTCTATCAAGTGTATGATGACTCACAAAAATTCACTCCAAATGATTTATGGAGAATATTGGAGGTTTAATTTGGGAATAAATAAGAATGCATGCAAAATCTTGACAAGATAGAGAATGTATAAAATCCACTGGAAGATAAATCATCTCAGTTTGAAGAGCCTTCTACACAAGCATCTACATAAATTTGTATCCCATTAAATGAAGATTATGTCTACTCAATTTCAGATTTGTTTTCTGAAATTCATGTGGAATATATATGGAATGCATCTCAGGGGTCATAAGCAAACACTTTTCCATGCACAATGCATGCATCTCAGGAGACAAAAAGGGATCCGCGCACATCAGACTCAATTCTGATATTTTATGATAAATATTTTTAGAAAAAAATTGGATATTTGAACTCCTCTCGAGAAAATATCCAATTTCAAAAAAAAAATTGTCCGAAACAGAGTCCGGGACGTGAAGTTATGATCTTTTGAAAATCAACAAAATTTCATCATTTTTTCGGAAACGGCCGCACGGTTTTCAAAGTTTTAACCAAAATTTATTTGGATCTTATTCATTACAGGAAGAGAAAGTGGATATGTGTGGACATATCAATGATGTATCTACTTCATCAAATCCATGCAGACATCTACATATTCAACAAAATCTTCAATGAGCACAAACTTGCAAAGTTGCGAGGTCTTCTTGGAGTGAAGGACATGGTTGTTTAGCAAATTCTTTTTGTTCCTTCTCATTTTTATTTTTTTTACATACATTGTACCTTGAGGGGGGGTTTTCCCATGAGGTTTTCCCTCTTTCCTCACTTTATTTCAGTGTATCTTTTGTATTTGGGTACCTAACATGGCCTCGTTGCCGAGACCCATTCTTTATTTTCACCATAGTGATGTTCAAGGGGGGTGTTGGAGTTACTTCACGCACACCTAGGATTTATTTTTGTTAAGCCCTAATATTGGATCATTACCCCTTAATTGGGTCGTATTATATTAGTAATGTTATTTTATTTATGTTGGATTTAGGCCATTAGTTGTAATTATACCTCCTATTCTCCTATATATACCAAGGAGACATTTTCATTTTGAATCATCCTGTACTTGAACATTTAAGTGGGGTAAAAGGAGGTTGCCCCCTTGAAGAGGCTTATTATCTAAAATTATCTCTTTTTCAAGACGTTGAGTACTTTTTCTGAGGTTTTTCTATGCTATATTGATATTTGGTTCTTAATATATGGTATCAGAGCTCAAGGTCTTGGGGTTTCGCTGCTACATCTGAGACACCTTGGAATTTTCACTATAACATTTTTTCTACAATGTTTCATAAGGAATGGATTGGAGGATATTTATCATATGGATCAAGGTATGTTGGGTTCAAAATTCAGCTCTTGAGGCCTTATACTTTCAGATATACATCCTGTAAAAGATAGGGTTCGGGAATCATCCTGAACTGAGTCATTGCGGAATTTTCGCTATAAAAACGTTTCTGTAATGTTTCAGACCCTGAAATCTGGAGGCTATTTACAAAAGTTAGTAAGGTATCTGTGGTAAAATGTTCAGCTTCTGGGTCATCTTTAATATTTAGATAAACCTTGTTTAAGATAGGGTATTTGACTAGTCCTATTGACTAGTATCAAGAAGGTGTTCCAGGTAAAACAATCATAACTTCTTCCTAGAGTATCCAAATTGAGTGGGACTAGTTTCATTAGATTGTGGATAGGCTTTAGTATTTATTTTGTGAGTTTTGGAATTTTATATGAATTATGTTGTGTGGGGCACGCTATACAAGTGAGATCTCCTGGAAAGGCCAAAAATCGGCAAGTTGTGGGGAAGTTACCGTAAATTCCACTTGGCACATCCAATTTTGATCAGAACTATGGCATTGCAGAGAATAAATATCAGAGAACTACATAAAATAAAGTTTCATACCCAGAAGGGCCGAAACTTGAGAGATACAACAGAAGAAATATTGTCTAGTAGAACCACCTCAAAATCAAGGTTCAAAAGTGATACTTGGGCCAACATGCCACCCAAAAAGGGAAATTCTACACCAAATAAGCTTCCAGAAAATCCTACTTGGACTCTTGATGAAGGTGAAGAAATGCATAGGGACATAAATGATTTACAAAATAATATAGTAACAAAATATGAACTACAAGAGATGATGAAGGATTTAAAAGGGGAGATCATGGAAGTATTGAAAAATTTCGTAACAGAGAAGACACCTAAAAGTGAAAATGCATCCCATGAAATTCATGATGAGGAAAAAAAGAAGGTGAATCAAGAAAGGAGAAACTCCAACTTTGGTTTGAAGACCAACCATGTTCCTAAGACTGATATGAGGAAGTTTGATGGCAAGGACCCAATCACATGGATACTTGAGATGGA
>JASDQU010334554.1:0-12763 GCA_032191745.1 Picea mariana
TGCCCTTGTGGTTCATCCTAGGTTGATTTCTGAACCTAAGTTGGCAATACTGATCTAGGGACATCTGTCTTTGGACCCTCATATCCAAACTGTAGTACTCCTTGGTACTCCTCGCCAATTGTTCCACAAAGTCTTCGACAAATTAGCATCTGATGATGCATCTCTTCATGGCACATGGAGTTGACCCCCTAGTTGAATAGGCGGTCAACATCTAGCTCCACATGGGGACGTGTGTTCGATCTTCTCAAATGAGACAGAGAGCATACGAGAATCCAGCATCTACAAAAAGGTGCTCCCCAATGTCCAACATAAACATACACATATATATAATGAAATAAATGCTATAAACAACATCTACATAATGAAATAACTAAGGTACGACATCATAACTACACAATGAATCTATGATATAGAAATAATTCTAAGGTCACATCAACATAATAAATGAAATAATACAAAATTGGAATACAAGGAGAAGGGTTAGAGATACGTTACAAAGGGTGTCCCTTTGGGCACCAAGTTGCCATATGAAGAAACACTTCAAGAAGGGGTCCTCTCACTAGCATGTCTGACTTTATGTCATCCCACTGGCTGAGAAAAGTTGCTAGAAGACTGATACACTTTATGTTGACTGTTTATTCTTTCATGTGAATCTCGGTTTCTAACCTTAGGCCATTTGGGGCAGTTCCCCTTAAAAAAATTCTGATGGTTTTCCATAGGTGCCAAGTGCAAAATTTCTGAACTTTTTTTTCTCTGAAGAGGCTTGGCATACCTTTTACTAGGGATGATATATTTTACTTTATCAATATTAACCTTATCATCCATAGTAACTCCCATCAGATTTTCATTACTTATTCTATCTTTTACTTTCCCAATTTCTGCCAAGTAAGGAGGGTGTGGCCCAAGAATCCCATCTGACTGTTTCTGACATTTAACTGATTCCATTGATGAAGGTTGAGCTGATGACACATCTTCAACTGATAAATCCAACTCTGACTTTGATTCTGAAGGAGGCAAACTATTATCTGTCTGATCCACATTTTCCTCAAGAAAAAGCCCATCAAAAGAATCCATGGGGTCCCAAACATTGCAAATGTTTGGGGGTTTGCTATTAAGTTCCATCTTGGTAAATGGAGAAGTATACTCTATCTCATAACATCCCATTTCTACTTCCTGAAAAACAATCTCATTTTCCTTCTTCCTAGGATCTTCCACGTGATATTTTCTTTCCAACTCTCTATTCAATCTAAACTCTAAGTCATTTGGAGTTGGAATGGTGGCATAAGTTAAATCCATTTCTAAACTACCACCTAAATCTGCAACAGTCTTTCTGTTTAGCAACATACCCCAAGTATCAGGCACATCAATTACAACAATGTCCATCTCAATCATGATATCTGGGAATGCAACTAAGTGTACTTGTAACCCCTTAATCAAACCATGCACCTCGATTGTCCTACTATCCATAGCACAAATGTTATGATAAGGTCTAGATATTCTTAAGTTCAACTATTCCATTACTTTCTTAGTCATAACATTTGAAGTGGTTCCTGAATCTAGCATACAATTACGAAGAGTAAAATCATTCACGAGCAAGGATAGGAAAAAGGGTCTATTCTTTTCATTCCCCCTATCCATATTTTGTATAATCACCGGTGCATCTTGATAAGTTCTTGTTGGTGGAATGTCAACATTTTTCTGAGAAGAACAATCTGTGGCTTTGAGCAACTTCTCCCTTTGAGAAGGGATCTTCATTATTTCCGACATAGGCACCAACATATTCGCATTACTTAACCATCCTCCTAAGTCAATGTTTAATTCTGAACTTGCATACATGTTTGACTTAGGGGGGGTTGGATCTACCTTGGGAATGTTTGCTTGGTTTTTGTCTAGACTTTTGTTCCCATTCCTTTGATAGGTAATGCCTTTAAATTTATCCATTTAAGCTACTTGTTGTGGAGTAGGCTTAGGACCAAAAATTTTTGTTACTCTATCCACCACAACATCACTCATGCAATTCATGTTCTTCACCCCCTCGTCACATTCATCCAAATCCATCCAATCATACAAGCCAACACTATACTCATGACCACAGATATTAACTTGTTCATTTTCTACTCCATAAGGTCCCTCCTCACCATAAAGGTGAAGGAAGACTTGGCAAGTTGACTCATCATGGAATTGCTCACAAGGTCTACAATAATGAATAGCCTGGTGGTCAACCCGATTAGTGGATTCAAATGGATTTGGTGGTCTTTGATCTTGGGGAGGAGGTCTCTAGGCCATTTGCCATTTGGCCTTTTCCATAGCTATCAACCTATTTTGCATGGCATTCATCTGACTAACATGTTCCTTCAATTGATTAGCATGATCAATTTCCATTTGTTTAATCAATTGAGTGAGCTCCTTAATGCCATCATTAGAGGGTTTCTGAGTTTCAACATTTTTCTTCTTCTCGTCATGCAGTTGGGAAGAAGACCCTCTAGTAAAACCAAGAATGTTAGACTTCCTAGCATCTAGCATATTCTGTTCAATTTTTATATTTGTAGCTTGTGCTGCTCCCAAAGTTTGAGGATCCTTATCCCTTAAGGCATACCTCATTTCACCCTCAAATGCCTCGATATAATAAATCAATATTGCAGTATCTGATGGCTTAATGTCATTATGAAGGCTTTTCACTAAGCTGTTAAACTTAGTGTTAAATTCTACCACAATTTCATTTTCTTTCTTATGGCTAGTGGTAAGAGCAGCAAGYTGGAATCTATGTTCCTTCTGATCACCCCATCTCTTCCTAAACTCATTCAAAATCTCCTCAAGGGTGCGAAACTTGTTTGCATCAAAGTCTGTAAACCATTCGGCAACATMACCTTCCACTGAATATACAAACAAAGTCATCTTCACATCTTCCTCATCATGACCCCTACAATATCTTTCCACACACATCTGAAAATTCAGGATATGAGATTTGGCACTTATAGCATTGTTTCCCTGAAAGGTAGGCAACTTATCAATAGCTTTTTTAGGAACTACGTGAGGGGCACCTTGGATTGCTGCAAAGTTCAAAGGTCTCAAAAAGACACTCATGGTGGCGTTAGGATTAATAGTGGGATTATTAACACTTTGTTGATTATTGGTTTGGAACAAGTATTGGATATCAGTGAGTGCTTCTTCTCAAAGACTTTCAAGTAGCCTCCTAGGAGCAAGGCGATTTGGTCTCCTATAAACCTTTTCAGGTTCAGGAAAAGAATAAATCACTCCTTGTGAAGTTCTCCTAGTAGTATGCTTGACAAAAATTTTCAATGGAATCGCCACTTGGAAAGGAATCACACAAAATCAACCAATACAAGTTCAATAAATTTTAGGGACTGAAGTTTTTATTGTTTACTTCTTAAAAAATTAAGTTAAGTCGTTTTGACCAAGGATAAATGAATTATCCCGAGCAACGACGCCAAAGATGTTGTTGTCCTAATACACACTTGCAAACGTGAGAAAAGTCTGGCTCACTTAGTGTGTCCTTGGAGGCACAATGCCTAGGTTCATAGTCCACACTGTCACCTTAACTGGAACCTCTTCCTTCTAAGCTCACTCCTAGGGAAGCCAAGCGGGGTAGACCCTAGTTACTAGATATGATTTAACGTTCAATTTCTAGGAGTTGGTTTTAATTGATTAGAAGTTTGGGGGGAGTACTAACCTATGATGCAAAGGCATCCATGCAAGATGCACAATTACTCATGTTAAGCAAACCCTTCCCTAAGTCAACTATGACTAGTGCCTAAGGTTGGGTAATGGGGTCAACTATGTTCAAGGAGGTTGATTACAAAAGATTACAAGGATTACAAAATTACAACTACTCCACAAAAGATACAAGTACTTACAACAATAAATGGAAGATGTTACAACAAGATATATGAGATACACAAGATACAAATGAACAAGATTAAMTAAGTGCTTAAATGTGAGAGTTCAAAGACATTCAAAACATGAAGATCATTCACATAATGCCAAGCATGCCCCAATAACAATTGGACTTCTTTTCAATGGCAACCATAAAAGCACTCAAGATCTAACAAGATGATGCCTCCAAGTGGGATGCGCTATCTCTTGTTGAATCACACCATAAAAAGCATTAATCGAAAGATATGAAATATGAAAGACAAATGCTTAACAAACTTAAAGAGTTCAACACTTAGATAATCAAACCACCACTTGCATGAAAGATGAAAGATATGTAAACTTGCAACTAGTGTTCTAAACAACCAAAAGATAAACCATAAGAGTGATTGCCTAAAAGACTAAATGGTTAAGAGTTCCTTAAAGATTTCAAAGATTTTAATTACCCTCCTAGCTAAGTGTCAAACCTTAATCCTCCTCCCCCTATTGCCAAATGGTTGTTGGATGCTCAAGATAGTAAGGCAATGAGGCCCACCCTAGCTATCACAGTCAGCCCAAATAATTGAGTTTTCACGGAAAGGACACGCAATGCACGCCGTGAGACCGTCCCCGGCCTACACCTTCCGCTGCCCTCCTCAATTCCTGTTTTAGATGGTGAAGATGGTGGAATTTAGGTGTCCTAGTTGGTCTAGTATATTGTTATGACTTACGACTAAGTCTTAAGATGTGTTGTGAGTAGTTTAGACAAGTTTTAGGTTCCCAAAAACAATGAATTATGCCCAAAACCGAAAGTTAAATGACTGTGAAAGAGTGTTGTAGATTATGAAATTGCAGCATGTAAACATATATTAAGCATGTAAAGAAGAGCTGAAAGCAAAGACCATTCACATCATCACCCACTTAACCATGTATGCATGTAAACTTGAAAGAAAAAGTAAAGTGAAAGACAAGAACAACTTGCCAACTATAACAGAAAATTGCTTTATGTGATCATCATTTAGCTATGTAAGTTAATCCATTTGAGAGCATGCTAAGAAAATAAGTGATGCTTGTTGAAAAGAAAACTAAGTTCTACACCATGTACATGCTCCACATATGATTTAAAGCAATGGATGGCAAATTCCTTAAGAGATAAGTAAATTGCAGATTTAAAAGATTACTTCCAAAGCATATAAACCATGAGAGATTGCACTTGATAAAAACTAGAGCATGAAAAGGAAACTATGCCTTGAGGGCTTAAGCTAAGATCAATGATGTGTGATGACTACACTAGAGAATTTTAATCCATCAGCATAATAACCATCAACACATAATTACCTAGGCATACGATTTTGGGGATTCCTCTACCAAGGCGTAGGCAATTAGTTAAGCAAAACTTGGAAAGAAATGCAAACCACTCACAATGGCACAAGGTGGAGGCAAGCCTACTAATTTTGTGCCAAAGAGGGTTGGAATGTAAAGACAAGTATTACTAGAGCAAGCTAGCCACACAACCTTGTCATAATAACAAGTGGGGCAAGAAATAACAAATGCTAAAATAAATCTATGTCCTAGCCAAACGATATTAGGGGGTTGGCTGAGCCAATGTCTCTCCCAAGGTGTAGGCAACAATAACTTGTTGAAATAACTTACAAGAATGAAACAAAAATACAAGAGAATGCAAGTCTCAAGGGAACTTCCCAGGGGCTTGCTACAATGCTAGAATTGATAAGGCAAGAGGAGAGATTCGTTACCCCACTAATGGAGCAACTCTTGGGGTTTTGTGTGGCCGAGTTTGGACAGCATAACCCCTTGTTCCTGGTAAGATCCTGCAAAAACCAGCAAGCGCTTGCTGGAAATGCTGCACAACACAAGAAATGTTACGAAAAATTTATGTTTTTAGGCAGAAATTTTCCACATAAAATTATCCAAGTAAAAT
This sequence comes from Picea mariana, assembly GCA_032191745.1. Classification (NCBI taxonomy): domain Eukaryota; kingdom Viridiplantae; phylum Streptophyta; class Pinopsida; order Pinales; family Pinaceae; genus Picea; species Picea mariana. The sequence continues at coordinate 5,810 of JASDQU010334554.1, forward strand.
GAGATTTAATTGACCTATCTAAGATGGTTAACTAATTGAAATATGGGATGAAATAGAATAGAAAATCAGACTAAGCAAAGCATGGAGTTTAAAAGGTCTTTGAGGGAAGACTCCTTCTTGAGGCTATCCCAACAATCCCTTGAGGCAAACCTGCAAAACTCAAGCAATATGTGAGGTATACAAATAGATAACATGCATGAATAAGCTAACAATATGAAATACTTCACACCACTAGCTATCCAACATGTATAGATCAACAAGAATACTCTTTGTTAATCTACTCAAGTATACTACTTTACCAAAGATCTACTCAACACTACACCATATGCAGAAAAAGAACAATGTCACCTCATATGCAAGAAGTCAATCATAATACTCTTGATCACTCCAAATCCTCCAAAGATTTATTAATCCAAATGGGAGAGTGTTGTAGCAATAAGTTGCTCCAAGACTCTCAAGAGAAAATGGGATGGAAGCAAGAGGCAAAGAGCAAGAGAGATGGGGCGAAATTTTAGTAGAGTAACACTAACTCAAAGAATGGTGAAGAAATGAGTGAGGAGAGGCTCTATTTATGCTTGGATAGGCAAACTCACCCCTCTTCGATGAGATCCAAGTGTCAAAAACCAAGCCTAAGAGAGCATCCCAAGGAGAGGGGCACACCACTTAGGGTTTGGGCATGGATTGGTGATGTGGCATGTGAGTTGGAGTGTGTGGGACCAAGCAAGGATGAGGTGGTGGGACAACAAGGGCGCACTGCTCATGGGAGGGGCCCACAAGTCATTTAAATGACATTTCTAAGGTTTATGTGTGGGGGGGCGCAAATCCCCCTAGGGGCGTGGGTGTTTTAGCAAGTGAATGGGTGGGGTGGTATGTAAAAGGTTAGGATGTGGTTGGGTAGGTTAGGTGTCATCCCTTTTTCCCTTTATCCATCTTAACATTACCCCATTAACTCAACATTACAAAAATTACATTTTGACTTAGCAATTAAAATTGTTTTTTTTTACTGACTGATACTCCAGGTGGACAAATGCCTAGAAAAACTTGTCCGAATGAGATGAAACTTGGTACAAGGGTGTAGGGGGTGCCTTTACATTTCTTTTGAGCACAAATACCCCTAGCAAAATCCCAAAGACCAAGTTTTTACAATAATTGCTCAAAAACAATTAATTAATTAAATAATTAAACTTCCAGCCTTAGGAAAATTTAATTAATTTAATTAATTAAAAAAAACCTATCTAGACTTGACGGAATTCCACGGAACTTTCTAAGATGTCTTACATGGTCATTTACATCATTCCTAGCAAATGCCTAGCAAAACTTGTCCAACTGAGCTGAAACTTGGTCCAAGGGTGTAGGGGGTGCCTTTCCATTTCTTTTGAGCACAAATACCCCTAGAAAAATCCCAAGGACCAAGTTTTTACAATAATTGCTCAAAAACAATTAATTAATTAAATAATTAAACTTCCAACCTTAGGAAAATTTAATTATTTTAATTAATTAAAAAAAAACTATCTAGACTCGACGGAATTCCGCGAAACTTTCTAAGATGTCTTACACTGTCATTTACATATTCCTAAACAATAGCTACCAGAGGATGAGACCATTAGAATTCCCTTCACCACTTTGGAGGAATTATTGCAGGTGTGAGGGAAAAACTCAAGGGAAATTAATAAGACTGAAAATCCCAATTAATAACCTGAGGATAAAAAACCCTCGGTGAAAGGAACTCTCCCAATGAAAACATCCCAAGGTACCTGACCTAACTATGATCCATGTAGACCTATTACATTATTAACCCTCACAGGGGTGTGGAAATTCCGTTTACAAAAATTTGTGTTGGAGACATAAATCACCTAGTAGAACCAAACTGTCTTCGACAAATAAGCATCTGATGATGCATCTCTTCATGGAACATGGAGTTGACCCCCTAGTTGAATAGGTAGTCAACAGGAACCACATACAATGGCACAAGGTGGAGGCAAGCCTTCTTATTTTGTGCCAAAGAGGGATGAAATAAAATGAAGTAAAATGTTGAAATAAAACTAGCCACACAACCTTGTCCTAATGACAAGTGGGGAAAACAAATAAATGAAATATTGCAGAAATTAAAAGACTAACATTACTACACATCAATAAATGTAAAAAATAAATTCTAAGTCAATAAATGTAAAAAATATGGCATCAAACATTGTCAGATGCAATATTTACAGTCGTTTTCCTGTCCAGAGTATCATGTAAACCCCTATTTCCCATCTTTCGAGACTTAAAAGTGATTATTATCACTAAAAAATAAATTTTACTCGAAAAATACGGAAAAGGGGTCATTTAATTGATCTCCTAAATTTTAGGAGAACTGGGGAACATGATTGAGACATGTTTTTTCATGTCCCCAGTTGACTGGAGGCCCTGGGCGAGTTTCAATGAGGTAGGGTCCACATGATTGAGGTGATTTGGAGTTAGGAGGAGATCCCAATGTGGGAACTTGACTCCTTATCCTAAGTGGCGCATTCCCAAAGCATGGCGCGTCTCCTAAAGTGCCCACACATTCCTTAACTAATCCTTCACTCGCCCTCACTCCCACTCACACCTCCCGTCACTCGCCTTCACTCCACACCCTCTCCCCTTCACCTAACACTACTCCTCATCCACTCCCCTTATCGCTAACGCAACTAGCCTTTGACTAGTGCACAACTCCCTCATCCCCACGCTCTTCCTAAATCCTAACCCTAACCCTAGCGCATGCATGCTTTGGAATCGTCACCCTATCTCCTATACAAGAATGGAGACCCCTCCTTCCAAAGTTAGTTAGAATTCATGGGAAGAAGATTGTATTGTATCATTGCTATTTGACTAAAGGAATCAAAGACTTTGGAGCTTCATTATGTTGTCTTGTGCAAATGTGTGGAGGATCTTCTCCCTTTATGGTGCTTTGAGTATGGTAAACGTCTCTTGCTTGCAATTCTAATTTATCCATTTGATAAGGTATTAGTAAACTAGATTGTCTTGCTAATTCTTATTTTATCACATTTCAATGTATGAATCCATGTTGTTATTGCTTTAATTGCATGCTTTCTAGGTTTATGTGTAGGATATTTTGATGGTTTGTTTGTAAGGGTATTCTAAGTTTGCAGGTTCTCTACCTTGGAGGAGTAGAAGGTTCTTGCTTGAAACTCTAGTATCTTCAAGTGCATTCAGTGGAAGGATTCCCCTCTTCAACACACCATTCTGACTCCATTGCCCAAGTTCCCGGTTTCAAATTTCTCTTTTCCCTTCTCTCTCAAAATTTTACAAAAGAAATCATCTTGTCCTTTGGTTTTTTGTTGCATGCAAGGATTTAGTTTATCTTAAAAGTTCAAATCTATTTTATATCAGTTGCATGAAGCCTCTAAAAGTTAGATCTGAGTTTTATAAAATCATTTTATCTATTTGCCAAGGTCTAGATTAATTTTGTCTCTAACTAGCCTTCAAATTTCTAGCATTTTTTAGCCTTGTAGTAGGCAAAAGTTTACTCAGTTTTAAAGTATAAATCTGCAAGTTTAGTTGTTGTTTCTTTGTTGATTTCATATCAGCCAATAAGATCCTAAGGAGGTTAGCTTTCTAGCTATCACCCCTTAGTTAATTTTCTGCTTTAACGTAGTTTAACTTGGAAAATTTTCACCCTTTTCTTTAGGGTTGATCAAAGACACTTTTAAAGTGTTTTTGGTCGCCTTTTGCATTTGATCGCTTGTTTCTTTATTGAAGATCTGACAGGTGCAAGAGGAAATGTTGCTGAATTTTTTAAGTTTAGCCCCTTCTAGGCCCCTCCCGGTGCTCCCGAGAGCTTTGTATTTGATTTTTCTATCTCAAAAAGATTTGTAAAACATTTGATCTCCCCGAAGTTGCACAAAACGGCGAAACATTTCCAAGTTTCCGAAACCGGGACGGTACAAAACAGGCCCCAAAAAAATGGAAACGTCCAGGGAAACACTATATATTAAAAAATAAAAATATATATATATGTATATATAGTTTTTTTAAAAATAAGATATTATATTGCAAAAAAAACATAATGATGCAAAAAAAATGCAATAATGATGCAAGAAAAACATAAAAAATGCAAAAAAAATTATATTTGACTGTTTGGGGACCCCATGGCCCCCTTTTTTTTTCTTATTTCGCCTCAAAGACGCCCGAAACGTTGGCCGTACAGGCCGGTACGGCCAGGAAACGCTGCCGGTCATACCGTACGACGTTTCCAAATTGGTTAACGTCGTACGGTACGACCGGGGGCTTTTTCTGGCTGTACCGTACCGGTTTTTGAGTTTCGTACCGGTTTCCTGCCCGAAACCGGGGGTGGGGGGGGCGTTTCCTGCAACTTAGGATCTCCCCATATAAAGTTCAAGCGTTCTAAAAAAGGAAAAGTAGTTTCATTTTGTAGTAAAGTTAGCGAGCCACAAAGCTCGTCCTTAGTTGTTTCCCCTGCCCCTGGGGGAAATTGGTGTTTTTTGTGTTTTTCTGCTTTTCGGGGTGTTGCTGTCCTTATACACACTTGCAAATGTGAGCTAATTCCTGCTCACTTAGTGTGTCCTCGGAGGTGTTATCGCTCAGTTTGTAGTTTAGGTCAAAGGCTTAAAAGATAGAAGGCAAACTGGCGTAACAGGAACCTTCCCCACCCAATGTCACCTCGATGGGGAGGTTCTTTCTGTTTAGGGATATTAGCCCAGGGGAGACGTCCCCGGTAACCTGGGGTTTGAAAAGGCAGAAAGTATAAGATCAAGTGTTACAGTTCCCTTCTCACAGGTTACCACCAGAGTCAGACAGTCCGGCTAATTAGCCAATAAATGAAGTGTATGCCCTATTGAAAACACCTGCCCGAAACAAGACAACAACAACACAATATATGTTTTTTGCAGGCTATAACTCAAAGGGTTAGTACTTCAATGACTATCTGCTATCATTTAATAAGCAATTGTAAAGAAATAGATATAGAATGACGTCAATGTTTTGTCAATTAGCTATGAAAGATCATCAATTCATCAATATCTACCAAGATGACTAAGCCAACAACATGTCCAATCAACAATTTACTCAATAGATGCTTCAAATCATCATTTAATTGCTTATATTACACTTTTGCTGTGTCAAGATGAAATATTCAACTATGACATCAACCCTAAATAGGTTAGTTTGTTAGTTAGGGTTTGAAATTTAAAAGTTTTTGAAAGTAGTCTTGTACACTAGAACTTCAACGTTGGAGATCAAATATTAGTGCCTTTGGGTATATGGAGTCAAAAGATAAGAGCAAAAGGTCTTGAAATAATGATGACTTAAAGACTAGAAGGTAGGGTTCTATGGTGCTGCAAAGGCAGGGCCCTAGAATCAAAACCCTAGGGGAAAGAGGCTCACTCCGGTGTTTCTTAAGCAAGGCCTCGTGCTCTTTCCTCCTTCTCTAAATCAACTTGGCAAAACGGCTAGCCTAAAGAATAAGTCTAAGGGAGAAAGCGTTGCAATAACAAGGCTTTCAAACCCTAGAAGGTGAAAACCCTAGGTGTAGGCAACCTAAGCCTAGGACGTCTCCTTTTTTCAACTTATAGACTTCAACGCTAGCTTAAGGGAAGAAACAAGATAAGTGTAGCAAAGGCTAGGCTTAATCTCTTTCCTTCAATGGCTGAAAATTATCTCTCTCTAAGGGGACATATAACAATGACCTACTTGTGTGCTTGTTACCCAGGGTTTTAAATCAACAATATTATAAGTAAATGCAAGAAATTATACCTACAACCATTCATTTAAGAAGTTTTGCAAGAAAATTTACTTACATGTCATGAAGAAAGCATAAGAAAACCCTAGTTGTAAACCTTCCTTGAGAGAAATGCCATAAATGCCAAAAATATCCTTCCAATAGCAAGTGCGCCTCACTTAGACAACAAATTTACCCAAGAATGGCGCAAAAATAAAATCTCACTTGTGTGAGTGAAGTGTGTTTTTTTTTTTTTTAAATGAGGGAAAACATCCTCAATTTATATCATCCAATGACCCTTAATTAAAAATTAGGTCATTAAAACAGCCAACAAGGCTGATAACTAAAAATATAATATTTTACATTAAACTGCCTAAAGAAAACCCTAAATGAGCAGTAAGCAGGACGTCTAGCCCCTTTGAGGGAGACGTTGGCCCTTTTTAGGGCAAATCTCAGCACTAGAAGACAAACGTTGGCCCTCTCTGGGCCTCCAAACTCTGCCACATGTGCCAAACTGCCCTATAAAGCTGCCACACGCTGGAGGTGATGTCAAGGATCTCTGGAGGACATCCTGGGTCAACAGAGGGACACGTACCACCTGCAGTGGGCCAACCCCCTAGGGCTAGGCTCAGCCAAGGCGTCCTGGATGAAAATGCCTTTCCTCTTCTCTCGTGCAAAGGCTCGACCAATCATTGTCCTGTCTCTGCCCCTGATGAGGTCCCAACAACCATCTGATGAGCTCTTCGGCCCCATGGAGGTCCGAACTAATCATCTCCCCATGTGTACCGGTCCACCTGGTACTTGTCCGTCGGGTATGGTCCTGCACATTAAAAACTTCGCCCTCCATGGGCTCATTAGTCCTCGGGATCATAGTAATGTCAATCATATTTCATCATTAATTTTATCAAATGCATGCATAAAACCCCTAGCATATCATCTAATAGCTCAAAGACATTACATTGACCTACTATACAAAGCCGAAGAAAAAGACAAAGTGCCCTATTGGGCCAGCATCCATAAGAAGAAGAAAGTCCCCAAAGGATATCATCCAATCCATGTAACACGAGGTGGTGTGGTCAAAGGATGTCCAGACATAGTGGAAGACAAGGGTGATATTATCCGTGGGTGCCTTTATAGGAGGCGAGTTGTACCTGTCATGGATGCAATTCTTTCCAAGCCCTTTATTGCCTTTATTCTTTCTTTTATTCATTGCTTTTTCTTTCTTTTTATTTCAA
>JASDQU010334559.1:0-12271 GCA_032191745.1 Picea mariana
CAAACACTACAGATTGAGTGTGAGGCAAGAGCAATCTGCTGAAGAAAAATTTCCTTGTTGTTATGAGCACTGCTAAGTAAGTGTGAGGCAAGAGGATAACTACTGGAATTGAAGGACATATCAGAGGAGGAGTTTCCAAGTTTGCCCTCATGGATTCATGGTCAGGCTAGGGGGTGAATCGAGTAAGTGATTTTTGGCTTCCCTATTCTACAGTTGGGAGGAACGTGGTTGTTCCCTTTGTCTTCCCGCAAAACTGGTTCAGATATGTTGCTCTACTCCTTCTCTGTCTGAATGACTTTATATAAGGTGCAATGTATGTTTTAAATCTAAACTGAAATGATTCCATTTTCTGTTTGAATGATCGTATATACGATGCAGTGTATTCGTTAAACCTGAACTGAAATTATGTTCCAACTCTTTGAATTATTTAGGCACAACGGTATTGCATCTATTTAATTCGGTATGGATACCATAACCTGGGCGAAATATGTTCAATGTATGAAGTATAAAAGGGTAAAACTGATAGAATGCCTTATGAATATAATATGGAACAATGTTTTACATTTGAGTTAATCTTGGATGAATACTGAATTTCGTCTTTTAATTGTTAAGATGATCGGAAGTAAATTATATGGTTAAATTATGGAATAGTCCCTTCGTAAGCTAGGATTATTACCACGGAAACAGTTGTAGGGTAATTACCAATATTTTTGAAAACTCCAGTATATAGAATTTACCTTTTGTAAATAGAATTGAGCCTGAGAACTTTACAGAGGGTATTTATACTTCGATGAGAAAATCATGTGCCAAGCTGTGAGAATGATCGAGGTTTCAGGGTTCACAAACATCTTATGCATCAACAAAATAAAACAAAAAATGTCGAATTTGCGAAATGAGAAAAGGCTGGGGCATAGTGCTTCGAGATTTCAGGATTTTGGTATTCGGGATTTCGGGGTTTAGAAAAACAAAGGAACTCCGTGTATATGTAGCAAGCAAGTCCCAAAAGACGAAGTGTCAACTTTGTATCTTATCTTCTTTAAAGTATGCTAAGTCTTTGTTTTGAATGACCCCTTTTAAATTTGGCAACTGTAATGCTCCGTAAGCACAAGAGTTCAGAAATGCTTAATCAGGACCTGTACCGAAAAAATAACCTAGAATTTTGTTTAATGGTTTAAACCTTAGAGAAAAAAGTGGTGTGAAAGGCTGAAGTCAATCGGGTTTGGTCGATTACAAACACCGAACACAAAAGACAAAAGACCATGTTGTTATTCGAATCACGAAATGCGAAGAGACTGAGGACCCAACATTTCAGGATTTCAGGATTTCGGGGTTTGGGATTTCGGGGTTTACGAACCCTTGATGCACAAATAAAATGAAACAAGAAGTGTCGAATTGCAAAATGCGAAAGCATTGTGGCCCAACACTTCGAAGTTTCGGAGTTCGGGATTTCGAGATTTCGTGACTCTGGTGGCAACTTTTCTAGGCCCTTCGAACTCCTAGGACCTGAAATGCCAAAAAGTGGCTTAACGGGTCTTGGCCTTTTCACATTTTGGGGTTTCACGACTCCAAATACAACATTTCTAGGCCTTCGACCTCCCGAGACCCGAAATGCCGAAAAGGGGCTTAATGGTTTTTGGCCTTTTCGCTTGAAATCAACAATCCCAATTCTTTTGGGATTTCACGAACCAGAAGTTCATGATACATCGACTCCAAAATCCCTTACTGCCCCAAACGCCGAACTCCAAAATGACGAAATTCAAGCACGAGATCAACGAATGTTACACATTATTTTTGTCATCCCTATGACCGTTAATGATGTAAACCTATATGTTTCCTTCAGAGGGGTCAGTGGCCCTAGTTCCTGAAGAGAGAAGGGAGAAGAACTTTTCTTGAGAAAAGAAGTTGCATTTTCCCTTGTAAAAACCCTGTAAAAAAAGGAAGTTCGTAGGTTGCTATATAGGTAGGGTGCGAGAATGCCCGATTCTTGCAAGTTGCACCATAGCTAGGGTGCGAGATGTTCGCAGGTTTCTCTATAGGCAGGGTGCGAGAATGCCTACATGTGGGAAAAACAAGCTTTTTCTCGAATCTTCTAGAAGGAGAAACTTCTATGGTGAGGTGGCATCTGAATGGTTTGGATCTTACTCGTTTTCATGATTTAGTGGGATCATCCTAACCTCCTCACCTTATCCTCTTCAACTTATAAAAGGAGAGGAGCTCTCATGGAAAAAGTTAGCTTTGGTTGGCTTGGAATTATTAGCTTGGTTAGAGTGGCTTTGAGATTTGCTTTGTCAAGATAGATTGTGAGTAGTATCAGATCTATGCTCTCAAAATTCTTGGAGTGAAAGTGTGTGGGGAACGAAGGACAGTTGGAAGGGACCTTACAACATCAAGGCCATGGTTGTAATCTCTCTTTCACATTTAATATGATACAGTAATATGGTTCTTTCCTATAAATCTTGTTGTGTTTTGTTGTATGATTCCTTGATCACATACATAGGTTTATATTGAGTTCATGTTATTGCTATCACTTTGGTTGGTTGCGTTCTTTTGCAGGATCATCATTGTATGAGTGTTGGAATGGAGCTAGGATGGTGATGGTGAGAGGAAGCGACATTTAAACGGTATGTCACCCATCCCTCTTTAGTTAGTAAATTCAATATTTAAAACTTAAGGAAAGCGTCATGTTCTAGTGTGTTTTGTTCTAGATCTAGGTGGATCTAGGGAGATTTGTTAGTGTCCGCACCTACCAATTAGTCCAATAACAATGACTCCTGTTTCTTCTCATCTAATGGTCATTGCTCCTCCTGAGCTTCTGAATGCTACAAGACGATCAGTCTTAACCCACCCACAGATCTATGATATCCATCAGTCTGCAGGATTTCGGTACTTTTCCATGAAGAAATCTCATCGTTCGTTCACTCTGCTCAAGGATCTCTGGCCAAAATGACTTAGCATTCTCCACTTGAACTCAACCTATGCGAGACGATTTTGATCTCTACCTCCCTCTGAATACTTCGAAGGTGTTATCCCTTCTGAGCTTCATCTCTCTGCACATCAAAGGTTCCTTCAATCTGAGTTTAGACATTGCCTTTATACATAAGTATGTTGGAGTAGTTTGAGAGTCAAGGGAAGTGATAGAATTATGGACAAAAAATAATCTTATCTTCTCTTAAATTCTAAGCCTAAACAAAATTGAATTATGTCATAGAATTTTTTATTTTTATTTTTATGGTAAATTTGAGGTACATTACATAACAAAAGGGACACCAACTTTTTTGAAAAAGGGAAAAGCATAAGAATCCCCTTTTGAAGGGGTTCCATGGTTGGTATCATCGAGAAATTTAGCCATGAAGATATTATGCACAAGTTCTCCCCTTGTGGGATCATTCAAGTTTGTAAAAGTCTCACACACTAACTCTGGCGAAGAAGTGCTATAAAAAGCATTGCTTATAAAAAGGAAACTCCACGTTTCTAAGCAGAAGACTGAAAAGTTCTCATGACCAACGGAGTGGGAAGTCTACCACCTTAGGTCAGAGACCCAAAGAAATGACTGACTAACTCACTATGGAAAACTAGGGATAAAAAATAACACACTAAAAGTTTTCTGAAGATAAATCAATCAATTGACTAAATAGTGTGAAGGACAGTTGCGCCAATCAACACTAGAGCAACCAACTGGTGTAAGTCCAAATCGAATACAGAAGCACACTCCCGGTATACTCTGTGAAGCGTGATCCAACGTCTGCCCTAGGTATCACGGTATACCCTTGCAGTCACCTGTGTAAGTCCTCAAAATATGGGCAACTAGGTTTCCAACACACAATCAATCACCATGCGGGTACAGTCGACAGTCGGGTAGATTGTAATGAGCAGGATAACAAGTTTGAATCCCTTCAAGGGTGCCAAAATAAATTGTTCTAAAAGAAAAATAAGGATCTCGAATGGATTTGAGGTCCACAAAGCTCCATAGGAAAATGAAATCAATATTGTTCTCGAGAAATACCCTCAATATATAATCCCCACTACGTTTACTTAAGCTTTGGAGGGGTTATCTCCTTTGCATTTCCTCACGCGACCTCGTGTTTATCCCCTGTGTTAGAGGGGAGTCTCGGATAACTCTTACGACATTGGACTCAAAACATTCCCTATCTCAGACTCCAATGTTTTTTTTTAAATGGCCTTGAAAAGTTTCCTCTTCACACCTAATTCAAGGTCATAAAACCCTAAACTAGTCGGCGAACCCTACAAACAGAAAGTCTAATATATTTTAAGTTAAGTGTTAATTTTAAGGATTGATTTACACAAAGGGTGCGGTCGTGCAATTGATGGTGTTATTAAGAGATGAATAAAGAAGAGAACTTTAAAGAATTTGAAAGCAAAAAGATACTTCGAACTTAAAGAAAAGCTTGTAAAACTCTTTGTAAAATTCAACTTTTTTCATTTTTCAAAGCAAGAAACAAGAACAAAGATAAAACTGAAACCAAGATTGATAAAGACCCTAAGACAACTATGGAAATGTAGGGATTCAACCAAAAAACCAAAAGGAGGATCTAAAACTTAGAAGTTCGTTCTAAACCTTTTAGTGAAAACAAAATAAAATCAAGGAACAAGTTAACAAAAACCTTAGCCCAAGCTATGGCCAAAGATGGAGACTCCGACGGTTCAAAAAAGTCCTCAGAATCCTAAACTTCTATCAATAAAGAGACAGACCTATCTTTGTTAAAAAAACTCTTTCAATACACAGAGACGTGGGTTGTTGCATCAACAGCCTGCGTATGTACGTTGGTTTTCTACTGTGCAGAGCGCGTATGTATGCAGGCTGACCCAAAATAGGGCGTGTACACCTCTGAGACTTTTCAAAAATAAAAAGACTAGGTAGACTGATAGGGTAGGGAAAGTTGGTATGCACCTTGCAAGTAACCAGAAACCCTTAAAAGACTCAGTAAACTTGACTAAAACTCAAAAGGAAATCAAGAATCCAATTAAACAAACCCAAAAAACCTTCCTCTAAAAACCCTAGAGAGACTCCCCAGTGGAGTCGCCAATTCTGTTCACTAGGGGAAATCTCCCTATAACTATACTAGGGTTTAAATTGCAGATAGAGAAAATGACTCCCTAAAAGTCAATGTAATTTCTACACTACCCCAAACATTCCAAAAGATGAACAAAAAACAATAAAAGAGTCAGTCGGAAACTGTACCTTTTATCCAACGTTTGGTGTTGATATCCTCAAGCTCTGTAGCTCCCAAGGCTGCAAGTCTCCTCCCAAAGCTGACTTGTATCCACAAATAGGAAAACAAGGCTACAAGCATGCTATTTCTATTCATAAATTAAGGTTAGATATAAATTTTTATGTATAAATCAAAGAAAAGACATACAAACCATCATTTGGGACACAGAAAAGAGATTCTTTTATTCATTAATCAAATATTGAAGCTTACAACCTTTGCAGGTCGACGCTCTGCGAACATGGTTCGGGCTCCTCTTAACAATGCTCCAAGTGCACCTTCAATAAGCCTCTTCTCACAATCTATTGATCACCTCAAAGGGAATGGAATGGATTGTATGGGAGAAAAGGGGATAGAGAGGGAATGTTGAGGCAATAACTCACAAAAGTATGCAAATGCTTGGGCAAGGAAGGAAAGGGAATTTGGGCAAAGTTTCACTATTCCAATGATTGATTGCGGAATGAGACCCCAAGACCTCCTTTTGTATGAAAAAGGGATATTTATTCATTGGGGGATGGGCCATAGCAGGTGAATTGGTTGGGAGACCTCCAATAGCATGTAAATTCCATTGAATTCCTTGCAAATTTTTAATTTTTGCAACTTTTGGAGGTATACGCGGGTTGTTTAGTGTGCAGCAAGTGTATGTACATGATTTTTCTAGCATGCAATTATCATATGTACATGGGCAGTAGTGAAGTAGGGCGCATACATGCTCTAAAAATTGGTTTTTAAAATAGAGCTCCTCAGCAATGATTTGGAAAATTATGCAAGTAGGAAGGCCAATGCCATGTATGCATGAGTAGGGAATTTTAGGGCTATAACACAGAGGCGTTAAGAATAACCCATCTAACAAACTAAATTTGATTCTCTAATCTTTGTCTAAGTGTAAAACAAATAATTGAAGCAAATTGAGCTTGAAACATTAAGCAACCTGATGAGGGGACTGCGAGGAATCAAAGACAAAAGTTGAGGTGACTCTTCAAGTCAAAAAGATCGTATATAGAAATAGACACCAAGGCGCCCCATTTTCTTGGAAAAATAAATTCTTTTCAACTGTTGAACCCAGAAAATAACTCTTTTTGTCATCACTTTTTGTTACTTACCCTACCTACCACAATCCTAAATACCTCTCACATTCATTATCTATTCCTCCATTACCATCATTTTTTAATGCAATGATTTTTTAAGCTCCAAAGGGTGAAACCAGGTAAAAAATCCATTTCTTTCTAATATTTTCATGAATTCTTTTTGTAAAAGCATCCTAAAATATTATAGCTACACAAACAAAACAATTATGTAGCTAGTACCTAATTTTGTAGCCAAATCGTAGGTTTGTATATATGTAGGTATGGTGCAGCGAAAATGTGAATTGGAGGAGATGGAGAACTGTATCCTTTATCTTTTCCACCTATCAAATCCAATCCAATGAGTTCTAGATCAACAATGGAGAAAAGTCAAAAGTATGGTCAAAGAAGGAGACAGAGTATGAGAGAGCACAGGTTTGTTAGTAGGAGCTGCGAATTGAATCTAAACAGATCACATAGATTTGATATCGATATTTCATTTGAGAAATTAATGCATGCAACCATGAATTTCTCAAACGTGGAAGAAACAACTTCTCTATCAATCCGAGTCGTATTCATTCTATTCTAAAAACTCACACAGGGGGTTCAACTATATTTAATTTTAAAACTGTATAAAGACCCATGGTTTTAACGATGACAGGACTCTTAATTTTCTCTGGAAAACATTCTGAGATTTTTAATACAAATCGTTGTTGATGGTTAAAGTGTTTTTCTATCTATGCATTTTATGAGTAATTTCATAGTTTGGATTTGAGTTGATAGTGTTTATTTCATAAATTAACTTAGCAGTGTGGAATCGATCCAGGAGGTCCCCCTGTGTTAGGCTACATTGCTTATTCCTTTACTAGTCTTATTTAAGCAATTGGTTAATTGATTTTTTCATTTTTTAAATTTTGATGCTTTAGAAGTTTCATTTGGTCTAGTGTGAAAATACAGTTTGGGTTGCTCATATAAACCATTCCATTGATGAAGTACTTGTTTCAATTTTAGGCTTCATTAGTTAAATACTAAAATAGGAAAGCTTGTGTTATTGACTCATTTTATATAAGTGATGGTTTATTAAATGATCATAATCAAAGCTGTGTTAATTTCTTAAATTGCAATGATTGTTTTAATTTCCATAATTACAACTTATTTTTCATAATTCAATGTTTTGTTTCTTAGATTCATAAGTAAGTAATTTTCAATAGAAGAAAAGGAAACTGGATACTTGCATATATTTTTCATTAAACTTCATAAGTTTATTTTTTCCCAGGTCGATGATTAAATGTAACAGAATTCTCAATCAATAGAATTGACCAACATTTTTGGCGATGTTGTTGGGGAAGTGTAAAGGGGTATTTAGTTTTCTTTCATTTTAAATCATGGTATGTAGGATGCATGAATATACATGGGGATAATAGAGGTAGATTTACCAGCCATATAATTACAACACGCACCAGTTCACCCACTCCATCACGTGGTACAGTAAGATCCACACCACCATCTAATACTTTTGCAGGTAGAACTACAAGAGGAAGAACAAGAAGAATTGTGATTACACAAGAAAAAGGAAAAGTAAAAGTTGGAAAAAGAAGTTATAAAATAGTAAAAATTTCATCCACTTCACAACAAGTTGTCATACTTCTAGCTAATCTCACGAAGAAGAATTACTTAGTGGGCAACCAAAAGTGGAGTTTCTCGAGAATCCCATTGAAGAAACAAAACTTTAAACTACTTCTCAAGACTCTGTGCATATTGAATATTTCAATATATCAGGAGTAATAGGTGACCAGGAAGAAGGAATAGGCTATGGAGGAGGAGGAGAACATGAACATGGAGAAAGACAAGAAGGAATTGATACATCAATCATTGAGGATGAGTTTGGATTCCCAATCTTGGATCCAACAGTTTGAGTTCAAATGAAGAACATACCACCTTCTGCATTTCCTAACTTTCATGGTATGGTAGCTGAAGATCTTGAAACTTTCCTTTTCGAATTTGATGTGTTATGTTGTAGCTATGATTATTCTTCTAACGCTAAAAAAATGAAGTTGTTTCTAGATACACTTAAGGATGTTGCATTACATTGGTTTATGGGTTCAGGAACAAATGCAATAAAAAAATGGGATGAGATGAGAAAAACATTCCTTGGAAAATATAACGACTATTGTACAAATCGAGGAATGAGAGAGGAAATTTTCAAAATAACACAAAAATAAGAGGAGAGCCTTGAAGATTATTTATAAACATTTCATTATATTGTTAAAAGATAAAAACAAATGATCTAGGTCTGGAAACTTTGAAAGTCATTTTACTTAGAGGAATTAGAGATGAATGGATTGATGTATTGAATTTAATGGGGTAAGTAGAACAAAAAATGGCAGTCTATTGGAAAATTTTAAAATATACATTCTGAGTACTCTTGGTTCTCAATTAGACATATTGAAAATTAAGAAAAAGAAAGAGTTAGAGGATGCAACATTAAATGTTTTTTGTCTAAAATGTAGAAAAAGTAACCCTTTAAAAGAATGTCCTTTGGATAACATTGATCTTTGTGGTATATGTGTAGACAATCATCCTACAAAAACTTCCCATCTCTACCAGGACTCAAAGTAGCCTAACAAGAAACTTAAGGATCTATAGAGTAGTTATGTTTCATTTCATAGAAGAGGCCTTCGTAGCAAAGGAATCCAGGTATATCTCAAGACCCCTCTTAACAATTTAATCTATATTTGTCTCAACAATATCCTCAAAAAAATTGGAACAATCCTATGCCTTGACAAGCATGGGAACCACAGTTGATCCAAAATCAATCTTGGAAACAGGGTTGGCAAGGATTTGCCTATGGGACCATACCTACCCATCCTTATCCTATGCAACAACAATACACCCAATACCCTACAGAAAACCAGTATCACCCACAACCATATTTCAATCAACCACCTGAACCACAACAACTTCAATGACCATCAAACCAACCTCCCAAACCAACCCAACTACCTTCACAACTCATTGCTAACCCCAATAATAAAGTATCATAACCTTCTTACAATGTTGAGCTACAAAATTTCCTACTTATATGATTATTTCTCTTGGTATAAATGATATTCATCTTAGATGATGAAAAGTATTTCATCAAAACACACCTTTTATTGTTGAAGAACCTATATAGGAGGAAACTCCTAATCAAATAGACAACAATAGTAGTACTAATCCAATAAACCAAACTTCTTCATCTACTATAAATCAAACTCAACAATCTAGTTCTCCACCTTTCCCAGAGAGGTTAGTATTAGAAAAGAAAATCGCTAAAACAAGATATGATTTATTGGATGATTTAAGGAATGTTTGTATCAAAATTCTATTACTTTAGTAAATTAAAGACATTCCAATTTATGAAAATACAATAAAGGAATTATGTATCAAGAAAACATGAAGAAAAAATAAAGATCCAAAAATAGTACAAGTGGTTCGAAAACTAGCATATCTTATGTCAAGAAAAATCTATATGCAAAAATATGAAGATCCTAGACATTGTAAAAATTCACATTAATAATATTGAAATCACAAACACATTAATCGATCTAGGAACAAAATTTAATGTAATGACAAAATATATCATGGATAAATTACAATTATCATATAGATCAACAATAAGACTAGAAGGTTTATTAGCGGATATAATAGTTTCCTTGGATTCTTGGGAGTACCCTATAGATTTCATGGTTTTACAACCAAAATATAAATTGGGGGGACACCCATTAATCTTATGAATGCCTTGGTTAGCTACAACTGATGTATTCATTAGTTTTCAATCAAGGGGGATATGACAATTGCACATGGGGATTCACTAAATAAATTTACTCTATATCCACATGTTAAAGCTTTAACCGAATCTAAATTTACACAAATCTTTCAATAAACAAATGATACAGGAAATAATGCAACCTATTTTAACCATTGATCAAATATGAACTTCAAGAATGATATTGAGGAAAATCAAATCATCAATTTATTAATAAATATGATTTTTCTCAATATCACGGGGGGCAAGATTTTGATCATAAATGTATCTTGGATAAGGATTTTCAAGAAGTTGTACTATGGATACTTTACCAACGATATCTGAATCAATGTCTTCTGGTGCATCAACATCGGGAACAAATAATGGTGCATCAATATCATGTTGAAATTGCTAAGACAATTGAGAGGGGGGGTGAATCAAATGTTACTGTGCTTAAACAATTTTAATTCAATTAAACCATTTTTAATCTTTCTCCAAGTGACCATCAATATTATACTACATATGGAAAACATAAATAATGAGCATCACTCACACATAAGATATACATAGAGACACATTTTCATGAGGAAACCCATAAAGGGAGAAAACCTCTTCTTCTTCAAAATGATAGGCAATCTTTTAAGTTTTGTACATCATCTATAATTGAACACCAACTCAATGTGAGGCTACTACCTCTGTTTTACAAGCTCCAACTTGTTTGAGAGCACCAACTCTATGGTTTCTCTATCACCCACTAGAAGGAAGCAACAACTCCCTAAGTGTTCCAACACCAACTGGATGGAAGCACCAACTTCCAGTCACATAGGCACCAACCTGTATAACAGAGAACAACTGTTCTCCCTTACACCACCCTGCCACCCTAGTTTTTTTGGCTGCAACCAGATGGAAGCTACAACTCCCTGTGTTCAAGCACCCACTTGAACCTATGAGGACAATAGTCCTCCCTAGCACCACCCTACCTCCCTGATTATAAATAAATGATTGAGTAACCAACAACATAGATAAATCGATTCTTACCACTTGTTCTCTATTCTATAAATCTGGTCTTCTTCTGACTGTTCTGCAATTCTTCTCTTCCTCTGTCTGTTCTGAAATTCTGCTCTGCTTCAAGTTGTTCTGCAATTCTGCTCTTGCTTCTGTCTATTCCTCATCTGTTACTCATCTCTAATTTTTATCTCACACTGCACATACTGTCGGTCTCACACTGTGCATACTGTAATTTTCCCTTTCTTATAGTTCAACTCATTTTTCATTCAGAACGACCAACAATGCACAATCGTCTCATATCTTATTTTATTCACACATGCCTCAACAACTGAATCACCAACCGATCAAGAATCATGAATCAGTTTTTCTAACTGAATCGTAACTGATCAATTAACTGTGAGGTGAAACAGTAGCCCTTCGATCATATTCAAATTCACCTGCACCGTTGGATTACAAGAAATAAAATGTCTTTCGCATTTCGTATTTCAGCAATTCGCGATTTCGCATGTCGCAAATTCCTGTTTCGAAGCATCTCAACTCTCCAAGTCACGATACCCGAAATGGATCCAGATCAATGGTCCACAAAAAATCATAATCTAATCCCTTCTTTTCCTAATCGAACGGTTGATGGGATTTCAGCGTTTTTCCCTTCGAGTCTTCGAGACTCACAACTGTCACTTTCGACATTTTGCGATTTCAGCAATTCTTGTGATGAGATATCTTGACACTCCATGCCGCAATCCCTGAAAATCCGAAACTCCATGTCGTGATCCCTGAAACTCCATGTCACAATTTCGCATTTCGGCATTTTTTGATTTCTGTGGTGAAGTGTTTCGACACTCCAACTCCCGGTAACTGAAACCTACACCAAAAGGTGTTTTTCGCATTTCATCATTCCTATGGTGAAGTGTTTCGACACTCCAACTCCTAGTATCCAGAACTTCGAAATGGAGTTATTTCCTGGTCTGCAAAACTCTTTGTTGAAGTGCCTATTTCAAGATTTCATCATTTCGCATTTCACGACTTCGGGACTCCTATGATGAAGAGTCTCGACTCTTGACTCCTCCAACTCCCGGTATCTGGAACTCCGAAATAGATTTATTTCCTGGTCTGGGAAACTCTTTGTTGATGTGCCTGGTTCGAGATTTTGGCATTTTGCATTTCGTGACTTCGGGACTCCTGTG
>JASDQU010334560.1:0-12713 GCA_032191745.1 Picea mariana
GGGGGGGTGAATCAGTAATAATGTAATTATAATCATTTTTCTTCAAATGTTATATTAATGTAGAATTATTATCCAATAATGAGCAGTAATAAATAAACAATCACACACATGCATAGTACACCAATGTTTTACATGGAAACCCAAATCGGGAGAAAACCACGGAATGCTTTTTCTTATATGTCTTGAAGAATTACATTCATTGGAAGCACCAATTTCCTTTGTTTTCAGCTGCAATTGGAAGGAGGCTCCAACCTCCTAGTTTCTCAGGCTACAACCTGAGGGAAGCTCCAACTCCCCAAATATATGGCTACAACTAGAAGGAGGCTTGTTGACGGGTGAAATTGGTCGTCCGTCAACTGAGAGAGTGGAACTGGTCCGGGGTTGTCTAATAACCTAAGCCGTTTGGAATGAACCACCCTGACGCATTTAACGGCTCCGTTAGCTGTTCTAAGGTCCTAAGAAAACCAAAGAGAAAACTAATCTAAACTAACTAATCTAACTAAAACTAAACAAACTAAACTAAAGCTAAATAAGACAAACTAACTAAAACTAAATACAACAAACTAAACTAACTAACAATAAATAAAACAAACTAATACTAACTAACAATAAATAAAACAAACTATTACTAACTAACAATAAAACAAACTAATACACTAATCTAATTAAAACTAACTACTAAACAAACTAACTAATCTACTATTTAATAAATACTAACTAATATTATAATAATTCTAACCAATTAACTATTTAACTACTAACTTGCGACATAACTTATTCACAAAATATACAATATTCACAAATTGCATATTTGAATAAAACCTGGAAAACTCATTTGCTTTCTGTCCTAAGACAGCTAGAGATATTTTTTGATTTTTATAATTTTATGAACAAGAGATAAAACTTACTGAAACTAAACGATCTAATATACTAACTACACATATATCTAACTCAAATACTAACAAATATAGTAAACAAATAAAAACAAACAGACCTGGAAACGCTCCAAATTTATCTTGTGTATGATGACTTCGAAGCTGGTCGGAGGAAGGAAACTCGCACTGGATGATCCAGAAGCTTCTCGTAAACAATAGCTGCAATGCTCTTTGAGTTTATTTACAGGACAAACAATACATAAAAAATCATAACAATTATATGATTTATAAATCTCTGCAATAAGGTAAACCTGTTATGCAAAAACTTATACTTAATAATCCAATTAATGAAGAAGAGAAATCTGTCGTTCACAAACTGAATCAACTAATTGCTATGTTTTTTAAGTACTGGAAGAAATCAGATATGGATTATATTTATTAATCATATCATTTGCAAAAGACTAAGATAGCTAAAGTAGTCATTAACCAAATGCAAATTCATACACATAAACATGAACAAAATATTGATATTATGAAAAGCTAAAGTTGTAGCAGAATATCAAATTCTGTCTCAGTCTGTATAAAAATTCCATATCCTTGTTCTCCCATGAATGAGGATCCTCTTATTACAAAACAAAATGAGTATTTATAAGTTTTTCCACAGGGTAAAACCTGCCTGTGAAAGTTATCAAATTGTTTACATAATCTGGGAAGATATCCTAAAATTGCCTAAACTAGGAAATTAAAATGAAACTAAAACATCCAAATATCCTCTAAATTGTCCATGAAATCCCATGCAATTTCGAATTCACCTGAAATAGGTCAGAAATGGACATGTTAGAGGGATATTTTATTAATAAATGATAAAAGATTTAATTCTATAGACTAGCTACAGAATCTGGCAATTTTGTAGCTGGTCTAATTTGAAAATAGAGCTGTATTAAACCAATCTAGAACCAACAGAATTATATTCAAATCTTTAAACAAATATCCAATTTCTAAATCAACACAAAGAAAATTGCTCATGACAGAAATAGCCAAATCTATTTGCCAATTTTGAACAGATAGAAATCATAATTGAATCAATTAAATGATAACAAGATCTGTACGATCTGTCACATAATTTTTATTTCCATTTCGGAATAGACAGAATCGAAATCATTATTCGTAAACTAAATGAAATCGTCATAGCTAACAATTTTTCCATGCAATAGCTTATGTCTCCTTCTCCATTGACAATATTGTTTTCAAATCCAAAACGAAATCAACATGATCATTTTTCAGATTGATAAAGCTATATTAAACATGAAAAAATGCTCATGCTAATCATGGCACATAGGAATGACTTGCAGATCCAATCAAACGAATTGAAACGGTTTGAGGCTATTATGAATGAACACAGCTTCCATGATTTTATCAAATAGAACTTATACACAGGTCGAAAGTAACCAAAACTCAAATGAGAATAATGATTTGACACAGAACAGAGTCATTCCTGGTAGCTTGAAATCAACGGGATCATTTTGAGTTTGTTAGGGAAAACCGAAACCAATCGAAACCAAACAAAACAAACCGAATCAAAACTAATCAATTTCTTATAATAAACTGGGCATGACAAAATCACATAACCAAATCGTGACTATTTTTAATTTTAAAATGAATCTACTGTACAGGATCAAATCATAACAGAACCATTTCGAATTAAAATGAACAGAGCTAAATGAAAGAAAAACCCAATTCATTATATTAATTCAAGCAAACTCATAAAGTGAAAATGATGTTGAAATACATACCTGGGTAGTAAAACAAATGATTCGATTTGGTCAAGATAATTTCGAGCTAATAGTGGCAGTGGTTGCCTCTCCATTAAAATAACAAAACCTGTTGTTTTGAAATTTGCTGACAGACTGCTTGATGAATCTGTGGATTGATCAAGGGTTTCAACAAGAAGTTGAGGCATAAGGATGGATGGGAAGAAGGGGTTCTGAAGCACAGGTTTGGAGAAGTGATAGGCATTCTGGCAAATGCACACAGACCCAAAACGCATGTTCCAGCCACTGAAAATTGACCTATAAAACAAGAGCTGGATCCCTGTAGAAACTCACTTTTTGAGGAAAATGCCCATCATGAAGGTAAAGGGGCTAAAACTGGTTCTGGGTTTTCAACGGTTTGATCTAATTCAAAACCGTTTTCCCAGAATCACTCACGCAAAAACGTGACTCTAGGGGAAATTACGGGGTAGTCTTAAGTAGTCTTCTCTGGCAATAATGAAACCAAAACTAACTCTGAACACCATGGGGTTTGAATTTTCCCTACAAGAGCTAGGAGAGAACACACAGTGAGCTAGGCTAAGGGTCAAGGGTTTTGAACAGAGTAGGCTCAGAGATTTTCCCAAAAATCAACAGAGGTAACCTTGTAAGGAGGCAGGCATTAATGAAAAGTGTGCGAGGGTGGTGGAAGGCAGTAAACCCATGCATAACTATCATATCAGCTGTACAATTGACAGTGCCTTGGTAAAGAGTTTAAGTCAAATCACAATCAAAACATTGTAAACCAATTATCAAATGGACTATTCACATACTCACAACATTCATAAACAAAATATTTTAACCAAATGAAATATCAAATATCCACTTGAAAACCATAGTGTTCAACAATTGGTCCATATATTAAATCAACAAAAGTATTTGTATGATTCAAAGAAACCATTACATCGACCATTGCACCATGGGTTTAATCATAATGTTAATGTTTTCTTATGAAACCATTGCACCAAGGGTTCGATCATGACAAGTATGTGTTGTATGAAATAATCACACCAAGGGTATAACCACAACGTTAATGTTTTCATGAAACCAATGTATCGATTAAATAACATATAAATTAAACCATCAATGCATCACAAACTCGATCAAACATCAAGCCACCAATAAACCAACGGTTGGATCACACTCCTTAACAAATCATCACAATCTCAAAGAAATGGAAATCATATTAACAACAAAAATGCCAAATGAGTAAAGAATCTTGGAGTCTTGCCGAATGTATATCGATAAGTAAATTTGGAATGCAATGAGCATAGAGACAAGAGTGATCATAACAATCTAATGACGTTTTTAATATGACTTCGAAAACCAGTATTTTCACGTTTGCAGTCGTGAAAACGAGAACCAAGGTAAGTGTGCAAATGGATATAAAACAATGGTGTGGTTTTATTGGAAAGATTGCGATGAAATCAAAGTTTGCAAAACACTGGTGTAGGTAGCTTATAAGGACAGTATGAAAATGCGAATTGGCTGCCAACAATGGCGACACACTGGTAGAAGCAGTTATCTTTGCCAAAAGAAACAAATTCAGATTGTGATAATGAGAAAATTTATAACTCGAAAACAACATCCAGAAAATCGTATAAACATCATTATTAACCAATTATTCTAGCAGTGTTTCAAAAGATGAAAACTGATAACAGTCTTAAGACCAACGAATCACGATATTAAAGATAAAATCTCCAATACTATTGGCATAGCCACTGCTGCCAACAGGCATCCATAGCCTCGACAAGGTTTCCATTTAACCCACTCTGACATCTGTATCCTGTCAAGAAGTTCTAGATCATAATAAAGGACATTTTATGGTTAAGAGGTTCTTTATTTGCAAATTTTCATATACCCGACATTGCTTCACTGCCAGCGGGCCTGTTCAGTACATGACGAAGTTGTCTTGGCGTCATGCATGCATTTACCCGCTGCCAGCAGACCTGTTCAGCATCCCGACGGGTTTACAAGCACTTCCCACAGCTCTTATTAATAATTTATTTTGTTTTGTTTTTTCATAGATATATAGTTGAGCGGGGTGACACTGAAAATCATGATATTTTAACATATTTTTTTAGACCTCATCAAAATTTTTTAGAACTGTCCTTTACAAAGATCTAGAGATGTTTCATTTATAAAAACAACTTCCTAAGGAAGGGAGACATCTTCCGAGTCATTCCCTTAAGGAATAGGGACAGCGTAAAAAGATAATAGATGATCATGACAAGCTTTACTCAGAGATCGAAATCAGCTAACTTCTTTCAAACAACAAACTTTTCAAATACAGATATAAACTTCAACAATATACCATTGATGTTTGTACGAATTTCTCAGAAGTTATTTCAGCGAAGGAATTTTCTATTTTCCTTGTCTGAACAGTTCAAGAATTCAGGTATGTGTATTTCAACAGCAAAAACTAGTAAGCATACGGGAGAAATCAAAACACACTAGCGAAGAAAAAATTGGAAAGCAAAGAAATCCAAACAAGAAAAAAAAAAAACAAATATGCACAGAAGGTGCATCTGAAAACCTCATGCAACCAATCCCTTGGGAAACTGAAAAGTAGAAAAAAAAATCCTATTTGATGGGAAAGCAGTCCTACTCATGGTACCTTGGGTCAAGGTTGATTCAAATTCATTTATCTCTTTACTTTCCATTTAGGATTTTCATGACAATACCGTGTTTTTGAAAATAAATGTTCAACTAGAAGTAAAGAGAAAAAGGATCAAGGGACTTCCCTGACAACAGACGTATTATGGTTCTTGTGGTGCGCCCACTTGTGTTCATGACTGCATTATTACAAAGAGAAATAGTGAGAAATCAAACTGAAAGAAAACCTATTCCTAAACCTACCCTAACTATTAAATAAACCAGAATACTATGTGAAGTCATGTTTCCAATGTAGCCATCAGAGTAACTCTAATCCTGCAATGAAAACAAGATCAAGCATTATTAGAAAGAATGGTAATATATCAACAAATGACAGAAACATATCACGCTTACCTTCATAATCAACATCTAAAAACAAAGTAAGCATGATCTTACCATTTCCTTGGATATTCTTATTGTATGAATCCTCCAACCATTGTGCAATCTTGTCGTGATAAGGGTCACAATGGCATGGGTAGTGTAAGTAGTTTTGAAAAACTNTGAAATGCCCCATCCTCCTGACAGTTCTCTAAGTACTCATTAATTTCTTCACATGGAGGATCTAAAAGAAATATGTCACGCCTACTTCCAAGATTCTTAGGTAAAAAGAAAGCAAGCAAAACTTTGTCTTTATTGTGAAATTTTTTCATATATGAATATTCAAGCCACTTTAAGATCCTGTCACAAAAATGTGGATGCAAACCATGACTTTGATGAAATGAATATATCAATGGGAAACTCATCATAGGAGAATTCGTGCAATCCATTAGATCATTGGGTTGAATGTTTCCTTCAATGCGATTGATCATTTCAAAATGTGAAGCATCATCATTAAGATTCGAGCTAAGCAAAGAATGAGTATGAAACTTAGAATGTTTGATCTCCATAAAACATAATGCATTGTCTTTTTCAACCATAAACTGTGTGAAATCATCTCGTAACATGTCCTTTTCCCATATGAGTGATGAAAGTGAACAAGAGTCAAATCCGGTTTTATCAATGTTATGCTCGAAATTAATTTCACCAAACTTTAGCATATCGAAAGGATATGATTGTGGTGGAAAATAGTAGTATGTTGTAGGTAGGGTGTCAAGTCCACCAGAATCTAGGAATAGATCAGGATATAAAGAATAAAAGGAATGAGAAATAAGCAGATGAAAAGAATCTCTTGAACTATGATACTCAAC
This sequence comes from Picea mariana, assembly GCA_032191745.1. NCBI lineage: Eukaryota > Viridiplantae > Streptophyta > Pinopsida > Pinales > Pinaceae > Picea > Picea mariana. The sequence goes on from JASDQU010334560.1 coordinate 6,526, forward strand.
AATGATATTCTCAAGACAATTTTCTTCACTTTCTTTAAAACTCTTACTCTATTTTGGTGACGAATTCCTCAACCTAATACGATCATCTGGATTTGCCTCTTGTGTGATAGATAATTCAAAATTTATGTGACAAGCATCTAGTCTTTCCTGTGAACAAAGTGCATTTTGAGGATCAAGGTTTAAAGTTTCTTCTTCTAGTTGTGTAACTTCTTCTCTAATCAGTTTCATAGGAGTACTAGAAAATTCAAGATGATTTTCATTACTTAAGTTTTCTTCAATGACTGATTTCAAACGTTGATTAGAGCACGAGTCAAAAGAATGAGGATATTGACCTTGAGCCAGAAATGAATCTTCTTCCATACTAGTCTTAGACTGAAAATACAATGATTCAAAGGAAAAACCAATTTGGTTGCCAATAAGAGCCTGATCAATAGATTCTACTTCCCTGGCTTGTTAAACATTATCGGAAGAATTTTCCTCTTCTTGCGAAAAAGATTGTTCTTGCAGTTGGGTGATAGGATTTGCAAATAGTTCTTTGTTCGTGCTTGAACATGACTGAATGGAAGGGGTGGAAGCATCATAGAAGAGATTTAATGCCAATAACATGTCATCGAGATTAAATTTACAGAGGATATGATAGACTTTTGTCAAAAATCCTTCTGAAGATGAATTGTCGTTGATTAGCGAAGTATGAAATTCTTCACATAATTGATCAAAATTATAAATTTCAAAAGCATCTAGAAACTCATCTACAAATTGAAACCAATCAAAAATGTGACATGTTGGAAACGATTCAAACCAATGTTTGATTCGACCTCTAAAAGTAAAAGCGAAAAGTCTGCATAGAACTCCTAAATCTGAGATGTCATGTTTGATGCACTTGCACCAAAACTTGTTAAGGTGGTCTTTAGCATATGTATTTCTTTCACCATCAAAGGTGATTTTGGACAAGCGAGAGACTGTCTCGTTGGGAACCTTGGGTAATGAAAAGTTGAAAGCATGTTCCAACACAGTGATTTGGGGAGCCATGGGGGGAATTGAATACATTTAAAATAAAGGCTCCTATAAGGCCATATTGTCAGTCGACCCTCCTTCTAGCGCCATTTGTTGATGGGCAAAATTAACCGTCCGTCAACTGAGAGAGTGGAACCAGTCTGGGGTTGTCTAATAACCCAAGCCATTTGGAATGAATCACCCTAAAGGGTTTAACAGCTCCGTTAGCCGTTCTAAGGTCCTAAGAAAACCAAAGAGAAAACTAATCTAAAATAACTAATATAACTAAAACTAAACAAACTAAACTAAAGCTAAATAAGACAAACTAACTAAAACTAAATACAACAAACTAAACTAACTAACAATAAATAAAACAAACTAATACTAACTAACAATAAATAAAACAACCTATTACTAACTAACAATAAAACAAACTAATACACCAATCTAATTAAAACTAACTACTAAACAAACTAACTAATCTACTATTTACTAACTACTAACTAATATTATAATAATTCTAACCAATTAACTATCTAACTACTAACTTGCGACATAACTTATTCACAAAATATACAATATTCACAACTTGCATATTTGAATAAAACCTGGAAAACTCATTTGCTTTCCGTCCTAAGACAGCTAGAGATATTTTTTGATTTTTATAATATTATGAACAAGAGATAAAACTTACTGAAATTCAATGATCTAATATACTAACTACACATATATCTAACTCAAATACTAACAAATATACTAAACAAATAAAAACAAACAGACCTGGAAACGCTCCAAATTTATCCTGTGTATGATGACTTCGAAGCTGGTCAGAGGAAGGAAACTCGCACCGGATGATCCAGAAGCTTCTCGTAAATGATAGCTACAATGCTCTTTGAGTTTGTTTACAGGACAAACAAGACATAAAAAATCATAACAATTATATGATTTATAAATCTCTGCAATAAGGTAAACCTGTTATGCAAAAACTTATACTTAATAATCCAATTAATGAAGAAGAGAAATCTGTCGTTCACAAACTGAATCAACTAATTGCTATGTTTTTTAAGTACTGGAAGAAATCAGATATGGATTATATTTATTAATCATATCATTTGCAAAAGACTAAGATAGCTAAAGTAGTCATTAACCAAATGCAAATTGATACACATAAACATAAAAAAAATATTGATATTATGAAAAGCTAAAGCTGTAGCAGAATATCAAATTATGTCTTAGTCTGTATTAAAATTCCATATCCTTGTTCTCCCATGAATGAGGATCCTCTTATTACAAAAAAAGTGAGTATTTATAAGTTTTTCCACAAGGTAAAACCTCCCTGTAGAAGTTATCAAACTGTTTACATAATCTGGGAAGATATCCTAAAGTTGCCTAAACTAGGAAATTAAAATGAAACTAAAACATCCAAATATCCTCTAAACTGTCCATGAAACCCCATGCAATTTTGAATTCACCTGAAACAGGTCAGAAATGGACAAGTTAGAGGGATATTTTATTAATAAATGATAAAAGATTTAACTCTATAGACTAGCTACAAAATCTGGCAATTCTGTAGCTGGTCTAATTTGAAAATAGAACTGTATTAAACCAAACCAGAACCAACAGAATTATATTCAAATCTTTAAGGGTAAAATCATGAATCTGGGTAACACTTTCGTGACAATCGGGTCTCCAAAATTTCTAGCGGCAATTTTTTGGCCGAACAAATGTTACTTTCGGCCGGAATATTTTTCGGCTGAAAATTTTCACGTCAAATTTAACGGTGCCGTCAAAATTCGTGTACGATGTTTTTTGAATGAATTATTTTCCCTTGGTAAGAATATTTCGGCCGAAATACTTTTCGGCCGATACGTTTATTTTTAACGGATTTCGTTAAAAATTAGGTTTCGACCGAAAGAATATTTCGGTCGAAAACATGAAAATGGGACTGTTTGCAGGAAACTGCAAATTCTCTCCATCTTACTTCATCTTTGGAGGTAGCGGACTCCTACAAATACTCAGAATTTAGTTTGAGAATTGATACCAACATTTTTAAAATTGAATCTACTTTCATTGGGTATAATTTGTTTTCATTATCATTGTTTTTATCTAATTTTATTTAATTTTATAAAAAAATCACTGCATAATATTTTTAGGTGAGATTATGATTCGGTGAAATGAAAAAACCGTATCTCTAAAAATACAAAATGGAAAATTATGGAAAAATTATATTCATAATTGTTAAAATGTTCTCATCAAAAGGGTATTTTTAGATTTTACTTTTAAGTAAAAATTAAGATAGATACATGTTGTAGAAAAACATGTGTTTAAAATATGCAACGTTTTCAACTTGGTCAACTTAAAAAAATTCTAGAAATTATAATATTCATCCATTAGATTCAAAATTATAGTCATAATAAAATAGAGTCTCTCTAGATTGTTGTTGTATATTTCATTTCTTAAAAACATAATTTTAATAACAGATACATTGTTGTGGAAAGCAATAACTCATTATCATTCATTTCATATTTAACGAACATACTGTTAAACAGTTGTCAAATTGACATATCAAATCTTGATAAAAAAAAATTTAAAAATAGTCATTGGAAAGATAACAAAATTATTTACAAGTTTTGTTTTTACTATAAAGTGAAATTCTAAATAAAAAAAATACTTTTGTATGCCAGAAGTTGAAGCACTTGTGAAAATACAGTTTTTTTTGTCATAAAACAAGCAAAAGTGTTACCAAGCTTCATGATTTTACCCTTAAACAAATATCTAATTTCTAAATCAACACAAAGCAAATTTCTCATGTCAGAAATAGCCAAATCTATTTGCCAATTTTGAACAGACAGAAATCATAATTGAATCAATCAAATTATAACAAGATCTGTACGATCTGTCACATAATTTTTATTTCCATTTCGGAACAGACAGAATCGAAATCATTATTCATAAACTAAATGAAATCGTCATAGCTAACATATTTTCCATGCAATAGCTTGTGTCTCCTTCTCCATTGACAATATTGTTTTGAAATCCAAAACGAAATCAACATGATCATTTTTCAGATTGATAAAGCTATATTAAACATGAAAAAATGCTCATGCTAATCATGGCACACATGAATGGCTTGCAGATCCAATCAAACGAATTGAAACAGTTTGAGGCTATTATGAATGAACACAGCTTCCATGATTTTATCAAATAGAACTTATACACAGGTCGAAAGTAACCAAAAATCAAACGAGAATAATGATTTGACACAGAACAGAGTCATTCCTGGTAGCTCGAAATCAACGAGATCGTTTTGAGTTTGTTAGGGAAAAAAGAAACCAATCGAAACCAAACAAAACAAACCGAATCAAAACTAATCAATTGCTTATACTAAACTGGGCATGACAAAATCACATAACCAAATCGTGACTATTTTTAATTTTAAAATGAATCTACTGTAAAGGATCAAATCATAACAGAACCATTTCGAATTAAAACGAACAGAGCTAACTGAAAGAAAAACCCAATTCATTATATTAATTCAAGCAAACTCATAAATCTAAAATGATGTTGAAATACATACCTGGGAAGTAAAACAAATGATTCGATTTGGTCAAGATAATTTCGAGCTAATAGTGGCAGTGGTTGCCCCTCCATTAAAATAACATAATCTGTTGTTTTGAAATTTGCTAACAGACTGCTTGATGAATCTGTGGATTGATCAAGGGTTTCAATAGGAAGTTGAGGCACAAGGCTGGACGGGTAGAAGGGGTTCTGAAGCATAGGTCTGGAGAAGTGATAGGCATTCTGGCAAATGCACACAGATCCAAAACGCATGTTCCAACCACTGAAAATTGACCTGTAAAACAAGAGCTACATCTCTATAGCAACTCACTTTCTGAGGAAAAATCCCATGTTGAAGGTAAAGGGGCTAAAAACGGTTCTGGGTTTTCAATGGTTTGATCTAATTCAAAACCGTTTGCCCAGAATCGCTCACGCAAAAACGTGACTCTGGGGGAAATTACGGGGCAGTCTTAAGCAGTCTTCTCTGGCAATAATGAAACCAAAACTAACTCTGAACACCATGGGGTTTGAATTCGCCTTATAGGATCCTGGAGAGAACACACATTGAGCCAAGCTAAGGGGCAAGGGTTTTGAACAGAGTAGGCTCAGATATTTTCCCAAAAATCAATAGAGGTAACCCTGTAAGGAGGCAGGCATTAATGCAAAGTGTGTGAGGGTGGTGGAAGGCAGTAAACCCATGCATAAATATCATATCAGTTGTACAATTGATAGTGCCTTGGTAAAGATTTTAACTCAAATCACAATCAAAACATTGTAAACCAATTATCAAATGGACTATTCACATACTCACAACATTCATAACCAAAATAGTTTAACCAAATGAAATATCAAATATCCACTTGAAAACCATAGTGTTCAAGAATTGATCCATATATTAAATCAACAAAAGTGTTTGTATGATTCAAAGAAACCACTACATCGACCATTGCACCATGCGTTTAATCACAATGTTAATGTTTTCTTATGAGCCCATTGCAGCAAGGGTTTGATCATGACAAGTATGTGTTGTATGAAATAATCACACTAAGGGTATAACCACAACGTTAATGCTTTCATGAAACCAATGTATTGATTAAAGAACATATAAATTAAACCATCAATGCATCACAAACTTGATCAAACATCAAGCCACCAATAAACCAACAGTTGGATCACACTCCTTAACAAATCATCACAATCTCAAAGAAATGGAAATCATATTAACAACAAAAATGCCAAATGAGTAAAGAATCTTGGAGTCTTGTCGATTGTATATCGATAAGTAAATTGGGAATGCAATGAGCATAGAGACAAGAGCGATCATAACAATCTAATGACATTTTTAATATGACTTCGAAAACCAGCGTTTTCACACTTGCGGTCGTGAAAACGAGAACCAAGGTAAGTGTGCAAACGCATATAAAACAATGGTGTGGTTTTATTGGAAATATTGCGATGAAATCAAAGTTTGGAAAACACTGATGTAGGCACCTTATAAGGACAGTATGAAAATGCGAATTGGCTGCCAACAAGGCTACAACCCCCAATGTTCTCCAGCTACAACCGGAAGGTGGCTACAACCACCTGTCCTTGCCTCGTCCTGCCACCCTGAAGTAGAAGTAGAATGATGGAACCAC